>CAWUER010000168.1:0-191843 GCA_963921195.1 Pegoplata infirma
CCAGAGCTCCCTATTACTCGAGTAGTCGAGTACTCGAGCTACTCGAGCAGCTCGAGTAGCTCGTCAATTACTCGAGCAGCTCGAGTAGCTCGAGCTACTCGAGTAGCTCGAGTAGTAAAACACACATTTTTTTATATTTAAACTCCTGTAAAACAAAAACTATTATAGCTATTTTCAAAATTTTTACATTTTTGGAATGCTATGGTTCCAAAGAATATACATAATAAATATCAAATTAATAGGATTATCGTAGTGGATTTGTTAAACTACTACTCGAAAAAGATCGGCGAGTTTTCATAGAAATGTATGAAAATCCGCCCTCCTTTAAACTTTAATATCAAATTATGAGAATATTTTCAAAAAAACATGTCATTATTTTTCACCAATTATGATCGCATATACGATTAGAATACTTCCTCGAAATTTCAACTCATTTCTACAAAAACTGTGGCATTGGCGATCTACTACTCGAAAAAGATCGGACGCTTTCCATACAAATTTATGAAAATCAGTAGAATTAAGTTCTTTGAGTAGAAAAACACACAGTTTTTATCTTTGAACTCCTGTAAAGCAAAAACTATTATACCGATTTTTAAAGTTTTTACATTTTTAAAATGGTATGGTTCCAAAGAATAAAAATAATAAATATCAAATTAATAGGATTATCGTAGTGGCTTTGCCACACTACTACTCGAAAAAGATCGGCGAGTTTCTATACAACTGTATGAAAATCCGACCGCCTTTGAACTTTAATCTCAATTTGTTAAAAAAAATTTCAAAATAACATAAAATTATTTTTTGTCAATTATGATCGCATATAGGCAGCATGAAATAACCCCCAGGAAATAAATCCCCAAAATGAAAATGAAACAAGCCCCCAAAAATGCGGACTTAGTTCATAATGAAATAAGCCCCCAATTTAAAAAATGAAATAAATCCCCATCGGAATGCAAAAACACCCCAAAATAAAATGAAATAACACCCCAATTTTGGGGTTTTGTTTCATATGACATAAATCCCCATTTTGAAAAATGAAATAAGGCCCCAATTTTAAATTCATTAAACGCTCTTAAAAAAAAAACAAATAAAAGAATTTCAAAATTTTTTTTAAAATTTTGGTGTTGAAATCATAACTTGTCTGATGGTTTATTCATGCAAACTACGCATTTGTGCCCTTTGTAAAAATTTGAACAAAATTTATTTGGAAGATTAAATTTTTTAAATTTTTTTTTAGTTGCATTACATATCTTAAGATGTTTTCATGGTAAAAGAAAATTATTGGGAATTTTTCATGTTTCCGTTGTTGAAATTAATTTTTTCTTGGTAAGAGTTTTGCCTTTTTTCATTTTCAACCGATTTAAAAAAGATTAAAATTTTTTCAGATTCATTATTTATTTTGAGACGTTTAGATGGTAGAAGAAAATTTTTTGGAATTTATCGTGTTTCCGTTGTTGCAATTAATTGTTTATGGGAACATAATTTCTTGGTAACAGTTTTGGAAACGAACTATTAGTTTTGTTGTAGAAAAATATTGTTTGATTGTAAATCGGTTGGAAATAAAAAATTCGCGCGAATTTTTCATTTCCAACCGATTTACAATCAAACAATATTTTTCTACAGCAAAACTAATATTTTGTTGACTTCAAACTATAGTTTCTACTTTACCAATTTATAACGAACTAACTGACAATGAGTACTAGTTTTGGTGGAGCAAAAATTTTATTTAAGTGTAAGTCCGTTGGAAATGAAAAATTCGCGCGAATTTAGATCGTTATAAATTAGTGAAATCGAAAAAAAAATGTTCATACATAGAGTTCAATCGAGGAAATTTGTACTAAAATAAATTATAATTTTAACACATTAAACTTCAACTTCTACGAGTATTATATAATAAGTTTCCCAAGGGAGCATAAAGATACTCTCCTTAACACTGATCAGTATCCTCATAATTTATTTGTCTCATTGCTTATGTGTACCACAACATAATAAAATCAAGCTTTCCATCTATGTCCAGAAATAATTTCAAAATTTATTATCTTCATTTGAGAAAAAATGAAATAAATCCCCAAAAATAATAATTGGGGGTTTATTTCATTTGTATTTTTGGGGACCTATTTCGTAATGAAATAAGTCCCCAAATAAAAAATGAATTAAACCCCCAAAAAACGAAATAAATCCCCAATTATCGTTGTTGTTTTTTTCTGTACAAATTTTTGGGGACTTATTTCATTTTCGTTTTGGGGACTTATTTCCTGGGGGGTTATTTCATGCTGCCTCGCATATATAATAAGAATACTCCCTCAAAATTTCAACTCATTTCTACCAAAAATGTGTCATTGGCGAACTACTACTCGAAAAAGATCGGCCCATTTCCATACAACTGTAATAAAATCAGCCTAATTTTGAACTTTGACGTCACTTTATGAAAATGTTTTCAAGAAAATATAACGTTATTTTTTGCCAATTATGATCGTATATATGATGAGAATTCTTCCTCAAAATTTTAATTCATTTCTACAAGAAATGTGGCATTGGCGAACTGCTACTCGAAAAAGATCGGCCGCTTTCCATAATAATGTATGGAAATCTGCCCTTATTCAGACTTAAATGTTAAATTATGAAAATATTTTCCAAAAACCATGCATTATTTTTAACCAATTATGATCGCATATACGATAAGAATACTTCCTCGAAATTTCAACTCATTTCTACCAAAAAATTGGCATTGGCGAACTACTACTCGAAACAGATATGCCGCTTTTTATACAAATGTTTGAAAACCAGCACTTGTTTGAAGTTTAATTTCAATTTGTGAAAATCTTTTTAGACCACTAAATTTATTTTTTTACATATTATAATTGCAATGATAATATCACTTCTTAAATCATTATTTTAATTTTGTCATAATTTACCTGTTGTGAGTTTTTTAACCCAAATTGTTTTATTACCTAAAATTTCCCATTTATAATGGCCGTTTAAAGTACCGTACATATTTTTTTCATTTTACCTTTTAGTGCAATATTTATAGGCAGTGTTTTAAAAAAGGCGCAGTAAAAGATTTTACAACCTAATAAAAGAACACGTGGTCTCAGCAAATTTTACTGCCATGGATTTTCCAAATATTTGTTTATGACTCCTTTCATAAAAAACAATTATCTTTAACATGTTTACGTAATTTATTTAAATTTTTTGTTGTTTAAATTTAGTTATCTAGTCTATGAATGGAAAGCGGCCGATCTTTTTCGAGTAGTAGGTCGACAATGCCACATTTTTTGTAGAAATGAATTAAATTTTTTATTGGCAAATCTGGCAAAAAAATAACTTTATGTTTTCGTGAAAACATTTTTACAAATTGACATTAAAGTTCAAAAGAGGGCATATTTTCATACATTTGTATAAAAATGGGCCGATCTTTTTCGAGTAGTAGTTCGCCAATACCACATTTTTCGTAGAAATGAGTTGAAATTTCGAAGAAGTATTCTTATCATATATGCGATCATAATTGGTAAAAAATTATTTCATCTTTTCTTGAAAATTTTGTCACAATTTGACATTAAAGTTCACAGGAGGTCGGATTTTCATACATTTGTATAGAAACTCGCCGATCTTTTTCGAGTAGTAGCGTGGCAAAGCCACTATGATAATCCTATTAACTAGATATTTATCATGTTTATTCTTTGGAACCATACCATTTCAAAAATGTAAAAATTTTAAAAATCGTTATAATAGTTTTTGTTTTACAGGAACTTAAAGATAAAAACTGTGTGTTTTACTACTTAAAGAACTAAATTCTACTGATTTTCATAAATTTGTATGGAAAGCGTCCGATCTTTTTCGAGTAGTAGATCGCCAATGCCACAGTTTTTGTAGAAATGAGTTGAAATTTCGAGGAAGTATTCTAATCGTATATGCGATCATAATTGGTAAAAAAATAATGACATGTTTTTTTGAAAATATTCTCATAATTTGATATTAAAGTTTAAAGGAGGGCGGATTTTCATACATTTGTATGAAAACTCGCCGATCTTTTTCGAGTAGTAGTTTAGCAAAGCCACTACGATAATCCTATTAATTTGATATTTATTATGTATATTCTTTGGAACCATAGCATTCCAAAAATGTAAAAATTTTGATAATAGCTATAATAGTTTTTGTTTTACAGGAGTTTAAATATAAAAAAATGTGTGTTTTACTACTCGAGCTACTCGAGTAGCTCGAGCTACTCGAGCTGCTCGAGTAATTGACGAGCTACTCGAGCTGCTCGAGTAACGAGCTACTCGATTACTCGAGCTACTCGAGTAAAAGCGTAGGCTCTGAATTAAACCATTATTCAAGTATATATAAAAAGTACCAAAATACATTTTTACCCGTTTTACCCCCATAGAATCATTATTTCAAAAAAAAACAGCCTTAGTGGATCTATATTCTGGGAGATGCAGCTACATTCCAAATTTAAAATCTCTAGCTTCATTGGTTTGTGGAACTATAAAAAGTACTAACGTACCTGTTTTTGTACATTTTACCCCCTTAGAATCAACATTTCAAAAACCCAAGCCTTAGTGAACCTATTTTCCGGGAGGTGCATCTATCTATATTCCAAATTTCAAGTCTCTAGCTTCAGTGGTTTGTGGAAATATAAAAAGTACCAAAATACCTTTTTTACCCCTATTCCGTAAAATCAACATTTCCAAAAACTCAGCCTTAAAGGATCTATATATCGGGAGGCGCACCTACATTTCAAATTTCAAGTCCCCATTTCGTTCCCTGTCTTATTCCATTTGATTCCCTGTTCCATTCCGATTAGTCCTATGTGGCTTTCATTCCGTTCCGAATATGCGCTTACATGCGCTAAAAAACAAAAAAAATCTTTGCCTTCTTTAGAAATCTTTTTTCGCTAAATGACCCTGCATTCCAAAGTTAATAACCATAATTTCAGGAAATACCAAAATACACTTTTTTACCCCCCTTAGAATCGGAATTTCGAAAAAGTACTTTTTCAGAATTTTTCCCGTTGTTGGAACTAACATTTTAATATTTTTTTGTAGGATTTTTTAATTTCAAAAAATTTAGAAAGTACCAAAGTACGTTTTTTTTACCACTTTTTACCCTTAGGAGTCCGAATTTCCAGAAAGTACTTTTTTGGGGAATGTTTTTATGTTAGAGGATCCTACATTCCAATTATCAAATAAATAGGATTTTTTTTTCAGAAAAAATAAAAAGTACCAAAGTGATCGCTTTTTACCCCCCTTAGAATCGGTATTTAGAAAAAGTACTTTTTCAGAATTTTTTTCGTTGTTGGAAACAACATTGCAAATTTTAATTTTTTTGTAGGACTTTAATTTCAAAAAACATAAAAACTACCAAAGTACAATTTTTTTGCCCTTAGGAATCCGAATTTCCAGAAAGTACTTTTTTTGGAAATGTTTTTCCGTTAGAGGATCCTACATTCTAATTTTCGAATTAATAGGATTTTTTTTTTTCAGAAAATATAAAAAGTACCAAAGTACTCACTTTTTTACCCCCCTTAGAATCGGAACTTCGAAAAAGTAAGTTTTCAGATTTTTTTCCGTTGTTGGAACCACCATTGCAAATTTTAGTTTTTTTTTGTAGGCCCTTAATTTCAAAAAATATAAAAAGTACCAAGGTACCATTTTTTACCCCTTTTTACCCTTAGGAATCCGAATTTCCAGAAACTCCTTTTTTGGAAATGTTTTCCGTTAGGGGATCCTACATTTCAAATTTTAAATTAATTGATTTTTTTTTCAGAAAAAATAAAAAGTACCAAAGTACTTGCTTTTTCCCCTTTTTCAACCCTTCGTTTTTACCCCTTAAAATCAACATTTCCAAAAACCCAGCCTTAGCGGATATGTATTCCGGGAGGTGAAATTACAATCCAAATTTCAAGACTCAAGCTTCAGTGGTTTGGGCTGTGGGATGATGCGTGATTAGCATGTCAGTCAGTCATCAGTCAGTCACGGAACTACTTAATATTTATAGATAACATTTAAAAATTGTTAAATTGTATCTATATAGAAATTAATATTATACTGGTCTGCTGTGGGACTTAAACCTGAGATTTGTATTTTTAGATTCTGTTGAATGTACATAAATTTCATTACTTTTGAACCGCTAAAACGATATCATTCAAATAAAATACCAAACTTTTACGATCAACAACAAGTAAATTTGTTAAGTTTCATATTTATTTATATTTTGTCAGTGATCGCGATTACAACATTCAGACATCTCAGCAATATCTGATGGGGTCTCTGACAGATATTTCGATGAACTAAGTGGACCAACGAGTACAGAATATAGAAAAGTGAATTTCGTTTTTTTTTGAATGGACGAAAATAAGGATGTTTATTGTGTAGATTTGCACGTATGAGTGTACACTAGTGTGGTTCATATATGGCACTTTTTTTTTTTTTTTGGATTTTTGTATGGGGCACCCGGAATATATATTAAGCACCATGAAAAACTGACCCGTGATTTTTTTCAAATTTTTTCATTAACATTTAGGGGTCGCTACCGGGCCCTAAAATTGACCATGAAAAAAAAAATTGAGGCTGGTTGGGGTCTTACTCTAAAATTTTTTAAAAATTTTTTTTTTTTTAGTTTTGATAAGCTTACGCTATAGGTCTTTAGTCCCTCTTGATACTACATTCTTCGTAAAAATTTTTGTTCTTTCCGAAACATCATTAACATGCGGCGAAAATCAAACGGATATTAAAAAAAAAAAAAAACATATTTTCAATGTAAATTTTGTAAATTACATACTTTTCCGACCATATCGAATTTTTGTTTGCCGTTAATAAGCTGGACTAGCTTACCAAATTATAATTAAAAATTAAAAAAAAAAAAATCGATTTTTTTCACCGTTTTTTTTTTTTTTTTTTTTTTAATATCCGTTTGATTTTCGGCGCATGTTAATGATGTTTCGGAAAGAACAAAAATTTTTACAAAGAATGTATTATCAAGAGGGACTAAAGACCTATAACGTAAGCTTATCAAAACTAAAAAAAAAAAAATTTAAAAAAATTTTAGAGTAAGACCCCAACCAGCCTCAATTTTTTTTTCATGGTCAATTTTGGAACTGAAAAACTTGTCCCAACAAAATGAAATCTTTTGCCGTTAATAAGCTAATGAAGTTAAACTATAATAAAAAAAAAAAATATAATAAAAACGAATTTTTTTTTTTTCATTGTGTGAAATTTTTTTTTTTATATCCCAAAGTTCAGGGCCCGGTAGCGACCCCTAAACCTTAATATAAAAATTTGAAAAAAATCACGTGTCATTTTTTTAACATGCTTAATATATATTCCGGGTGCCCCATTAAAAAATCCAACTTTTGTTTTTATGAACCACCCTAGTGTACACTTCTTTAGAATTTAACTACTATTTTTACTTTTTTTACGTACCGCAAACACAAAACAAAATCAATAAAAATATTTAGTACACACAATAAAAGCATCTAAGCGCGTAAATATATAAATTTTCGAAAGGAAATGCGACAACATTAAAAGGTCAAGTGGTCATGCAGTTTATACATAAAAAAACAACAAAACTTTATACGTTTTTACTACTCTTTTACACATGTAATGTTCTTAATGTAAAACAAAAATAACAATTTCAAACAGCAAATATAAAAAAGAATAATAATAAATAGAGCATATACCAAAAGTTTTGCAAAGAGTTTTTTAATATTCGCTATACCCTACCTAATAAAATGCGTATACAATTAGTTTTCTAAATGAAAATAAAAATTAAGGAATATATTTTCAAAAAAAAAAAAGGATAAAAATATCCTTAAGATGGGATTGCTTAAAAACATATAAAAGTCGATATTTTAAAGGTACAACTAGGGTTTCTATTCGGGAAAAATTTCCCGGGAATTCCCGGGAAATATTTTTCTTAAAATCCCGGGATTTTTTCTTCGGGAAATTTCGGGAATTCGTCGTTAATTTTTTTAAGAAAAATATATTTAATTTACACATTTTTAACACAATTTTATATGATTTATTAAAAATAATATTAAAACTTTGAAAAAAGTTAAAATTGTTGAAGAAAACTAGTAAGGATATGCTTTAGATTGCATATTATTTAGGCACTATAATTATTTTCCTTTAATCGATTGCGTGACAAAATACGGAATAAAACTGAATTTCACTTCGAAGGTTGGTTGCAAATTGGCAAAAGTTTTCTTAATATAAAATTCCCATGATTTCTGCTTTTCCAAATTTAGTATTTCATATTCAGATCAACAATCTATTATATATTTTATATATGAAGTAAAAGTCTGATATCAAATATATTAATGTTCTCATTTTGGCACGGATGCCTTTAACAGATTTATTTTAATAATTCGAAAATTTGAATAAATATATCTTCAAAATATAATCCTACTGCTTCTTCTGCTTGATGTAGTCAAAAATAAGAAACATTTTCCAAAACGTTGTTACAAACACATTTGTTGTAAAAATGTGAAAAGTTTTGTAAGGAGTAGAAATACGTCAATGCAAATACTGCGATAAGGTCCAATATTTCTACAAAAAATAGATTTTATGAACTTTCTACTTATATTTTAAGGTTAATAAAACAATTTTATTTTTAAATTGGAAAATACGACCATAATTTGTAACATAATAATTTTTACATAATAAAGTTCAAGATTTGTTTTAATTAAAAAATTCCCGGGAATTCCCGGGAATAGGATTTTTTTAAAACGATTTCCCGGGAATTGAAAAAGTCCGGGAATTTAGAAACCCTAGGTACAACTCTTCTTAAATTCTTAAGGATAAAGATTATAAAGTATGTATGCTGATTTTAGCGGAAAAATCTACTGATTTTTGTATAAAAAGAGAAGCTAGTGAGTAGAGCGGACAATTTGGAAAATAATGTCAATGGCCATAGAGTGTTCATTGAACACTGTTCAAGCTACTTCCCAGTTGGAAAATGTGTCACTGAGGAAATTTCCACAGTGATTCCTTGAGGAAATGTCTTCAGGTTCTGACAAATCATTGGTAATTCTTGATGACATGTCCTAACATTGTCAGCACTGAATGTTTGCCTTAAGAGTGTGGTCCGAGAGGGGTCATTAGTGAGACCGACCCCCATTTATTTTTACCCTACAACATTTTTTTAAAATATACCTACGCCCTATCTCCCTCCACTCCCTAAGTAGGCTCCCATACAAAATTACATTTTTATAAAATTTGCTCCAACTGTTATTTGTATGGGAGCCTACTCAGGGAGTGGAGATAAGGCGTAGGTATGTTTTAAAAAAATGTTGTGGGGTAAAAATAAATGGGGGTCGGTCTCACTAATGACCCCTCTCGGACGCACCATTGGACCGGTAGAAGCTGATTAAATAAAACAAATTTACAAAAAATCAAAAAAATTGTATGGGGACCCCCTTAAAAGTTAAAGATAGAGGGTAGGTGTGTTCAAAGAAAATGTTTGGACTAAAAAAATATTGTGGGTCGGTCATACATTTTGTTGCTCTAAGGCCACTATTAGGGCAGTTAGAGCGGTTGGAGCAAATTTTAAAAAATGTCGTTTTGTGTGGGAGCCCCCTTAGAAATTGGAGATATGGTATTAGTTTGTTCCAAAGAAATGTTAAGACGTAAAAATTAATGGGGGTCGGTCTTATAAATGACCCCTCTATGACGCACCATTGGAGCAGTAGAAATGATTTTAAGATTGGAAAATTACAATAAATTTTTTTCAAAAAATTTTAAAAAATAGTAATAATCGTTATCCCACGATCTTCCTGGGCAAAAAATTTGTAGAATCGATAGAAGTTTTACACAAAAAAATTTCAAAAAAATCAAAGAGTACAAACATTTTCAAAAATGAGATTTAAATTTAAAAACTTAAAAATCGCATATTAGAACGCTTTTAAGATTTTTTTGGTATTTTTTTTTAGAAAGTATGCAAAAAAACAAAAATTTTGAAAAAAAAAATTGAAATTTGGGCCATTATTGAAGAAGTTATGAGTAAAAGAAGTTTTAGTAAAGGAGCAAACTACCAATTTTTAAAAATTCGATATCTTTTGAACGGGTCATCAAAAAAATATGAAAATTTACCACGAAGGAGTTTTCGAAGGGTACTAAAAACTGTAAACAAATTGGGAAAATCTAAAAAAAAAAATTTTCAAAGTGTCCGATTTCACATGGAATGCCCCATATATAATTTCCCTGTTTGTGTGTTCCTCTTTTTTTGTCTATCCAGAGCTTTTTGAAGCCCACTGATGAGCTACAAAGCTGAAAATTGGCATGCATATAGTAAAAGACCTGTGGCAGATCCTAACGTAGCCGGATTTTCGGTTTTTTGCCTGTGGGCGGAGAAATAAGCGGAAAAGTGGGCGTGGCAAAACTCAATTTTTTGACATTTTTGTTTAATTTAAAGCCCCCTAATGACTTAGGAAGCTGAAAATTTCCTAGAATATAGTCTCAACGATGGCGCATATCCTTAAGTTGTCGGATTTAAAATTTTCGCAGTGTAGGCGGAAAATTGAGGGGAAAAGTGACGTGGCAAAATTGGGATTTTTTAACATTTTTACTTCTTTTGAAGCCCCCATATGACTTAGGAAGCGGAAAATTGCATAGCATTTAGTTCCAACAAAGAAGCATATCCTGAAGTAATCGGATTTTAATTTTTGGACTGTGGAAGGACTGTGGAAGGAGAATTAAGAGAAAAATGTGGCGTGGAAAAATTGTGTTTTTTAATATTTTAACTAATTTGAAGACCCCCAATGACCTATGAAGATGAAAATTGACATTTTCGCTTATTTTAAAGTCCTCTAATGACTTAGGAAGCTGACATTCCTAGCATATAGTCCTATCGATTAAGCATATCCTGAAGTAGTCGAATTTTAAATTTTTGGACTGTGGGCGGATAATTGAAAGGAAAATGGGGAGTGACAAAATTGGGATTTTTAACATTTTAACTTCTTTTGAAGTCCCCAAAGGAAGCGGAAAATGCATAGCGTATAATCCTAACGATGAAGTATATCCTGAAATAATCGGATTTCTCGACTGTGGACGGAGAATTAAAAGATAAAAGAGCGTGAAAAAATTGGGTTTTTTAATATTTTAACTAATATAAAGACCCCCAATGACTTAGGAAGATGAAAATTGGCATGTATATTTGGGTTATGAATTTTTGGATTTTTTTGCAAATATCAAAATTTACCTGCCCTAGCCAAAAAGGCCATAATAAAATATTAAGAATTGCATTTTTACTTTTTCGCTTCCGTCAAAAAAGTTCCCGCACCAAACGAGATGAAATTTGGTCGATATTTTTTACGTTTAATTTTAACTAAGAAAATATGAGACTCAAACGATGCGTAGGAAAAGCAATTTACGGTCAAAATGACGAATGCTTTTTGGGGGGACTTTTTTGATTCCTTCAAGATTAAAATTTGGCGGTTTAACCCTTAACTGTATAACGTTAACTATTTAAAAGTATAAGTCCGAGTGGTTTTATTTTTATTCGCAAGTGTTCACAAGATCGTTTTTTATATAATTCATTCATTGGAAGGGTTAAAAATACCTTATTTTTGAAAAATAGGATTTAAAACAAAAAATATCTGTGACTTTTTAGAAATTGCGTTTGGTGCGGAAGGGTTTTTTGCCAAAATGACCCGCAAATACGATTTTTAATATTAATTTTGTATTGCCTATCACGTGGTGATAGGTAAAAATTTTGTCAAAAATGATCAACACGAACCTGTATTTTTGATATCCAGTGTACGGGTGTAGAATAGGGGCGTGGTTACTTGATTTCCATCTATTTTCTGTATGTATAATTTTTTTTTTTTGTGTTTCCCTTATTTTTTGTGTATCCAGCGCTGTTTGGATCTCTTTGATAAACTTAAAAGCTTAAAATTGGCATGTATATAGTAAAACACCAGGGATAGATTCTTACGAAGCCGGATTTTTTGCCTGTGGGCGCGAATTACGAGAAAAAGGGGACTTGGAAAAATTCGTTTTTTTTTTAACATTTTACTTAGAGTATTTTTAAGCTCCGCCCCAATGAATTAGGAAGCTGAAAATCCCTAACAGTTCTAACTATGAAGCATTTTCTAAAGTAGTCCGATTTAACATTTTTGGAATGTAGACGGAGAGTTGAGAGGAAAAAGTGCAAGACAATATTGTGTTTTATTTTTTTTAATTTAACTAACTTTAAATGACCTACGCAGCCGAAAATTGGCAAGAATATTGTCCTGACAATGGAGCATATTCTAAAGTAGTCAGACTTAAAATTTTTGGACTGTCGACGGAGAACTAAGAGGGAAAAGGGGCGTGGATACGAGTATATTACTAACGATGGAGCTTATCCTAAAGTAGTCAGATTTAAAAAATTTGGAATATGGACGGAGAATTAAGAGAAGAAATGGGCATGGAAAAATTATATTTTTACATCTTACCTAATTTTGAAGACACCTTATGACCTTGAAAGATGAAAATTGGGATGCATATGGTATGGATTATGGCAAAGATAACTCTGACCTGGATATCCAGTGAAAGGGCGGATATACAAAAAATCCGTTGTGAATTTTGTTCAGTTTATATATATAATTTGTAACGTAGCCGGATTTTCGGCCTTTAAGACAGGGGAGTGGTGGAAGACGGCAAAATTTAGTTTTTAAACATTTAAACTATTTCTGAAATCCCTATTGACTAAGGAAGCTGAAAATTGTAAAGCATAAAGTATTGACAATGGATCACATCCTTATGAAGTCAACTGTGTACGGAGAATTATAAGGAAAAATTTAAGTGAAAAAGTTGTGTTTTTTAACATTTTATCTAATTTTACAACCCTTCATAACTAAGGGCGGATTAACTACTAACTGCCGATTTGACGGAGCCTTATGTCAAAATTTTTATGAAAAATTAATATTTAACGGAGAGTTATTTTATAACGGAGCGTTGAGTAATCCAGCCTAAGAAACATAAAAATTGCCATGTATATGGAGTGACCATGGGACAGATCCACACGATGGATTATTGATATCCGGTTTAAGGAAGGAAACGAAATGGGCGTGCTAAATTTAGTTCTAAAATTTTATCAATAAAACCTTTTATACTCATAAATTTTTTTCCAGTTTGGGAAATATATTGATATAACTCAATCTAGCAATATTAAATTTTTGAAGCACAAACATAATTTTTATACCCTCCAACTACAGTATGGGGGTATACTCACTTTGTCATTCCGTGTGTAACGCATCGAAATATCGGTCGGGGACCCCATAAAGTATATATATTATTGATCAGTGATCGATTCTAAGACATTTTAGCGATGTCCGTCCGTCCGTCCGTCCGTCCGTCTGTCTGTCCGTCCGTCCGTCCGTCCGTCCGTCTGTAGTTAACACGATGCAGTCCAAAATAAAAGAGCTAGGAACCTCAAGTTGGGCACAAATATGTCTTATGTTCCTAGGCAGGTTAAGTTCGGAAATTGGCCAAATCGGACCAGGGGGAAAAAAGTTCCCCCTTGAAGAACTAAACCAACCTCTAAAAAATACACGTTTTTACATGTTTTTTTGTATTTTTGTTAAATAAATGAAACATTTGGTATATTTATCGCGATGGGAAGGTGCTCTCAACGTGCCCCACTGAACCTATCAACTTCGCCCCCCCCCCCAAAAAAAAAAGAAACGCCCCTGTCATTTTTTTTTTTTTTTACATTTTGGAGGGTATAAAAGATTCGGCACAGCCGAATTTAACACTCTCACTTGTTTTTATAAAGTTTGGTAAAAATTAGAATTATTGAGAAAAGTGATTTGGTGTTCCGCCTGGCAGGGACAGGCTATTCGACTAGTCTATATATATAATTTCCCTATTTGTGTGTTCCTCTTTTTATACCCTCCAACTACAGTATGGGGGTATACTCACTTTGTCATTCCGTGTGTAACGCATCAAAATATCGGTCTAGGACCCCATAAAGTATATATATTTTTGATCAGTGATCAATTCTAAGACATTCTAGCGATGTCCGTCCGTCCGTCTGTCCGTCTGTCCGTCTGTAGTTAACACGATGCAGTCCAAAATAAAAGAGCTAGACTCACGACATTTGGCACAAATATGTCTTATGTTAATAGGCAGGTTAAGTTCGTAAATGAGCAAAATCGGACCAAGGGGAAAAAAGTTCCCCCTTGAAGAACTAAACCAACCTCTGAAAAAATACACTTTTTTTACATGTTTTTTTGTATTTTTGTTAAATAAATGAAACATTTGTTATATTTATCGGGATGAGAAGGTGTTGTCAACATCCCCCACTGACCCCCATCACCCTCCCCCCCAAAAAACAAACGCCCCTGACAAATTTTTTTTTTTTATTTTTTTACATTTTGGAGGGTATAAAAGATTCGGCACAGCCGAATTTAACACTCTCACTTGTTTTGTCTATCCAGAGCTTTTTGAAGCGAACTGATGAGCTACAAAGCTGAAAATTGGCATGCATATGGTAAAACACCTGAGATCCTAACGTAGCCGAATTTTTGATTTTTGGCCTGTGGGCGGAGAAATAAGCGGAAAAGTGGTCGTGGCAAAACTCAATTTTTTGACATTTTTGCTTAATTTAAAGCCCCCTAATGACTTAGGAAGCTGAAAAATTCCTACAGCATAGTCCTAACGTTGGAGCATATCACAAAGTAGTCGGATTTAAAATTTTCGCAAAGTGGGCGTAGAATTGAGAGGAAAAGTGGCATGGAAAATTTGAGATTTTTTAACATTTTACTTCCTTTAAGGCCCCCAAATGAATTAGGAAGCAGAAAATTGCATAGCATTTAGTTCTAACAATGAAGCATATCCTGAAGTAATCGGATTTTAATTTTTTAGACTGTGGAAGGAGAATTAAGAGAAAAATGGGGCGTGGCAAAATTGTGTTTTTTAATATTTTAACTAATTTGAATACCCCCAATGACATATGAAGATGAAAATTTACATTTTTGCTTATTTTAAAGTCCTCTAATGACTTAGGAAGCTGAGAGTTTCCTAACATATAGTCCTATCGATGAAGCATATCCTGAAGTAGTCGAATTTTAAATTTTTTGACTGCCGGCGGAGAATTGAAAGGAAATGGGGAGTGACAAAATTGGGATTTTTAACATTTTAACTTCTTTTGAATCCCCCCAAAGGAAGCGAAAAATGCATAGCGTATAGTCCTTACGATGTAGTATATCCTGAAGTAATCGGATTTAAAATTTCTCGACTGTGTACGGAGAATTAAAAGATAAAAGAGCGTGGAAAAATTGGGATTTTTAATATTTTAACTAATTTGAAGACCTCCAATAACTTAGGAAGATGAAAATTGGCATGTATATAGTAGGTTTCATGGAGAAGATCAACACGAACCTGGATTTTTGATATCCAGTGTGTGGGTGGAGAACAAAAAAGGCAATGGGGCGTGGTAAATTTATTTCCATTCTATTCTATGTATATTAGAGTGTCCCTTATTTTGGAAATGTTCGAAATGTTGAGACGGTACCCGCTCATTTTTTTCCTTTTGACTTAAAAATAACTCAGGAAAAATTTTACGCCCCTAGGACCACGCCTTCCCTACGCGACGGGGCCTTAAAGAGCGGGGCCTTAAAAATCATTTTTCCATACAAACCAAAAAAATTTTTTTTTGATTTTTAATTTTTTTGTTATTATTTATTATATTACTTGGTTTGCTTATTCACGACAAAAAATTTGATTTTGGTGGGATAAGTCTTTCAGCGCTAAAAAATTTTTAGCAAAAAAAAAATTTTGAGCCGCCGGGGTCCTACAGTAAAAAATTTTTAAAAAATATTTTTTTTTAGTTTTGACCAGCAACGGTTTTAGCTGCTATGTTGCTTTAAATGATATATATTCCAAAAAAAAAATTATTCATATCTGTGACATCTTTATCTTTTTCGAAAAAAAAATTTTGAGCCGTAGGGATCCTACGGTAAAAAATTTTTAAAAAATATTTTTTTTTAGTTTTGAAAAGTAACGGTTTTAGTTGTTATGTTGTTTTTAATGATATATATTCCAAAAAAAATATTTTTCATATTTGTGACATCTTTATCGTGTATCGAAATAAATCAACAATGCATTTTTTACCCTTTTTTAGAACACGATAAAGATGTCACAGATACAAAAAATATTTTTTTATGAATATATATCATTTAAAGCAACATAGCAGCTAAACCCGTTGCTGGTCAAAACTAAAAAAAAATATTTTTTTAAAATTTTTTACTGTAGGACCCCGGCGGCTCAAAATTTTTTTTTGCGAAAAATTTTTTAGCGCTGAAAGACATATCCCACCAATATCAAATTTTTTGTCGTGAATAAGCAAACCAAGTAATATAATAAATAATAACAAAAAAATTAAAAATCAAAAAAAAATTTTTTTGGTTTGTATGGAAAAATGATTTTTAAGGCCCCGCTCTTTAAGGCCCCGTCGCGTAGGGAAGGCGTGGTCCTAGGGGCGTAAAATTTTTCCTGAGTTATTTTTAAGTCAAAAGGAAAAAAATGAGCGGGTACCGTCTCAAGATTTCCAACATTTCCAAAATAAGGGACACTCTAATGTATATATAATTTTTTTTTGTGTTTCTCTTATTTTTTGTGTATCCAGCGCATTTTGAATCTCATTGATAGACTTAAACCAGGGTTGCAAAAGTTGGTACAATTGTACTTTTTTTGGTACAATTCAAAGCTCAAAAGTACAATGGTACACCAATGACTCATTTAGTACAATTTTAGAATACCATAGCGTATCCAAAAAGCGCTCTTGAGCGTGTAGTAAAAGTAAGGGGAACAATTTTAAGATGTTGTTAAGATTTTTTTAATAAATTTATTATAACGAAAAATAATACGAAAGATGTATCAATATCAGCTGAGAGCACACATTATTTCACTGCATCTTAACAGCGCTCTATCAGTGCTACTAAATAGTGCTCTAAAATCTGACATTGCTCTTTGGTTGTGATTCCTTTCCAAAAGCTGTTTCAAGTTCAGCAAAATTTCTGCTAGGATCCTAAATTTTCCGCGTAAGTTTGGTGTTGAATTTCACCGAAACTGTGAACTTCGGACGCGTTTTTTTTCGCAAATTTACATGTTAAAACCCCACTTATTAACAGTATTTGAAAAAATTGCTAAGCCGCAAGAATATTTTACAAGGTGTTTTTGTAACTGACAAATTTGTTTAAAGCCAAAAAAAAAATTTTGCCCAGAAAAAAGTGTTCACTTGAATTTTTTTTTTTTAAAAACTGAAATGGGGGTTCCACTTAAAAAAGTACAAATATTAATTTTATTATAAAAATTATTTTTAATTTTTGTTTTTTTTTTTTTGCTTTTTTAATAAAAAATAATTAAAATAAAATTTTTGATACTATTAGGGTCGAAAAAGTACAATTTTATTATCTCGTTGGTACAATTTTGATTTTCCCATTTTGCAACCCTGACTTAAACGCTTAAAATTGGCATGCATATAGTAAAACACCAGGGAGAGACTCTTACGAAGCCGGATTTTTTGCCTGTGGGCGGCGAATAACGAGAAAAAGGGGCTTTGCAAAATTATTTTTTTTTTTTTACATTTGAGAGTATTTTTAAGCTCCGCCCCAATGAATTAGGAAGCTGAAAGTCCCTAACATGTAGTCCTAACTATGAAGCATATTCTAAAGTAGTCTAATTTAACATTTTTGGAATGTAGACGGAGAGTTGAGAGGAAAAAAGTTGCAAGGCAATATCGTGTTTTATTTTTTTTTAATTTAATTTTAATCCTTATGAAGTCAAGTGTGTACGGAGAATTATAAGGACAAATTTAAGTGAAAAAAATTGTGTTTTTTAAAAAATTTTCTAATTTTAAAACCCTTCATGACTAGGAAAGATACAAATTGCCATGTATATAGGAGTGACCATGGGACAGATCCACACGATGGATTTTTGATATCCGGTTTAAGGACGGAAACGAAATGGGCGTACTAAATTTAGTTCTAAAATTTTATCAATAAAACCTTTTATAGTTATAAAATTTTTTTCCAGTTTGGGAAATATATTGATGTAACTCAATATACCAATATTACATTTTTGAAGCACAAACATAATTTTTATAAAGTTTGGTAAAAAATTAGAATTATTAAGAAAAGTGATTTGGTGTTCCGCCTGGCAGGGACAGGCTATTCGACTAGTAAAAGTAATAAATAGACAAACAATTTTCAAAATAAAGTTTGGAACAAGTAGTTAGATGTGGGACTAATAAACTGGAGGTTCCAACTGAGACTAAAAAAGGCGAAAAGTTTTTTCTAAATATGAGAAAGATAATTTATAAAAGAAAATGGTTAAAAGTAAAAACTAAAAGAAATAAGAAAATTTTTTTTATTTTCACATGACCTACGTCTGACAATTCCCCAAAGAAGTCTTAGGTGACATGTCCCCAGAAGGTCAGCCCTGACCACTGATGACTTTGAGTGAGGACATTTTGAAAATTCGTATGAAACTGTCCCCAACCCAGAACATGGAGATGTCTTGTGGATGTCAGCAGTGACTCTGGCATGGCACCGCTCCGTCACTGAGGATGGCTCGAAGACGTTGCCAACTGGGGTTTCAACCGGAAATTTATAATTGAATTTCTGAATCAGATTTTTGGTCGAACTGGCGTTACGTTCCAAATGACGCTTTAAATATCTTCACAGACGGCACCAAACAATCGAGGGAAGTGGGAGGCGGATTTTATACGGCCGTCTGTGGCATTTTCCTGGCTGAAATAGTTGCTATAAATAAGGGAACCTTATAGTTTCTTGGAGAATCAGAAATAATAATAATCTTTAACGTCGAAATTCAAGCAGCACTAAATGCTCTAAGAGGCATTTGTGTAAAATTAAAAGTCGTTTTTGAGTTTTACGAGCATCTTCCAAAACTTTCAGGCAATAACCTCTTCTCTTTAATATGTGTTTCGCAATTTCTTCTAACTTTTTATTTTTTTTAACTTTTTGTTAATTACACAGAAAAAAAAAAAAAAAAAATTTGATTAAATTTTTAATACTATTGAGTAAAAAATTACTCAATTTTGCACCAGTAAACGATTTAATAGTATTGAGTAAATTTTTAATAAAAATTTATTAAATGTTCGAAAAAAAATTTGAGTAAATTTTTAATTGTGTCAATTTTCAAAATTTATCTATTTATTTTTTTTAGGGTCGAACCAGAATCAAATTGCGTCGCGCAAGACGTAAAAAAACAAAAACAAACACGTCAAATTTGAAATTTTTACGTCCGTTCGATTTAGGTTGGACGCTTAAAGTTTCAAAAAGTTTTATTTTTTTTACAAA
Source organism: Pegoplata infirma (assembly GCA_963921195.1). Classification (NCBI taxonomy): domain Eukaryota; kingdom Metazoa; phylum Arthropoda; class Insecta; order Diptera; family Anthomyiidae; genus Pegoplata; species Pegoplata infirma. The sequence goes on from CAWUER010000168.1 coordinate 19,304, forward strand.
AAAAAAAAAAACAAAAAACTTGTTTTTTCAAACTTTACCAAACATATTTATGTCTCAAAAACATAGGAAAATTTTATAATGACGATTACAAACTTTCATATACATACACAAAAAACAATAAACTAAACGAGAATTCAAAAAACTATGAGAGTTTAAAAAAAAATAAAAAAACTATTAAATTTTTATTAAATTATTTACTTAAATTGTTTTTAAAATTTTTGAGTAAATTTTTAATTGCGTCAATTAAAAAATTACTCAATTTTTGTTTTTAAATTTGAACAAGTGATTACTCAAATTTGTTTCCCCCATATTTTTTTCTGTGTACACTCCAAAAAACGCATGTAAACTTACTATTATAAATTGGGTAAATTTTTGTTTTTTCCAAAATTTTGCTTCATAAGCACCACAAAAATTTTCTAAATCAATTTTTTTAAAAATTTTAATTGTTAAAAAAAAACAAGTAAGAAAATTATAGTCGGTCAAGACCGACCATATAATACCCTACACCAAAGTTTCCCGGAAAATGGGTCCAAACATGGACCGATTAGATATATTTTTGTCAACTTTTTAATAAGTGTAAAAAACACTCACACATCAAATTTGAGTGAAATAGGCTTACTTTTGTTGACAATAAACCGCTTTAACTGAATATCGGGCTAAACTTTCACACGGGGCCTGAGTCCAAAAATGGTCCGATGATAATCAGGTTTGATAAGGTTATTAAAGTACGCGTTGAACATACACAAACAGATTTTTAATTAAATATTTTCGATTTTCATGAAATTTGAGAGATTTATGTGAAAATCGGGAAGGTGGTTTGTATGGGGGCTACAAGAAGAACTGGTCCGATTTATTTAAAATTTGGAACGGTGATTTGTGTAGACGAAACATGATTACCTGCCAAATTTCGAAAAGATACCTATTATAATGCGGTTATTAGAGTCATTTGAGTCAAAACTAATGAGGACCTTTGTATGGGGGCTAGGTCTAAACATGGACCGATTTTTTCCAATTTCAATAGGCTTCGTCCTTGGACCAAAAGAGGCTTAAGTTTTAAATTTCAAGTCAATTGATTAAAAATTGCGACCTGTATCGTGTTTACACCGTTTACATGGACAGACAGACAGACGGACGGACGGACGGACGGACGGACAGACGGACGGACGGACGGACGGACATCGCTAAATCGACTCAAAAAGTGATTCTGAGTCGATCGGTATACTTAAAAGTGGGTCTAGGACCAATATTTCGGGTAGTTACAAACATCAGCACAAACTCATTATACCCTGTACCACAGTGTGGTGTAGGGTATAAAAATACGAAATAATATAAACAAATGCCTCTTTTTTGACCCCTCTCTCTCAGAATCGACCAAACTTTTGCTAACCTAAATTTGTTCCACAGTGTAATTGATTTAAAGGTATAAACTTTGATGGATTTTATTAAAAATTACTCTTATAACAGTTATTTACTCAATTAAAAATATAAAATAAAAGTTATTTTAAATTGTTTGAACAAAACGTTTTTAATAACAGTTATTTTATACTTTCATGATAAAAATCAAAAATAAAAGTTATTGCTAATTTAAACACGGGATATCTCAAGAAGTCCTTTCATATAAAAATTACTTACAAGGGAAGTATCTCAACCCTTATGAACCGATTTGCCTGAAACTTAAAATATATATTAAAGAGACGATTTTAAGGTTGGGGTGTCTCGGCTTATCGGCCATATCGGTGTTTAAAAATTTCGTTGTCCCCTTATGAAACCATGTGGACCTTCGGGAAAATTTTGATAACTTCCGAACTAACAGGAATATCGTCTAGGGCAAAAATACGGGTCGACTTAAATTTAATAAAGATTATTTCTTATCCATATGGATATCGTAGGTCTATGTCTTCATATAAGTACCCCCCAAAATTTACACATTTTCCTGAAAAAAATATTTAAAGAAGCCGATTTTTTACAAGGTTATGCCACCACTGGATAGGCATTAAAAAACCATTTCTTCTCATATGAAAACATCATATAGTTTCTTAATAAGAAATGGCTGAAAAATCCAAAAAACGATTTTTTCGCAATTTTTTGACCCATGTTTTGAACCCCTTAATCCCCGATATGGCCGATAAGCCGAGACACCCCAACCTTAGAATTGTCTCTATTATATATATTTTAAGTTTCAGGCAAATCGGTTCATAAGGGTTGAGATACTTCCCTTGTTAGTTTGTACAACATTCGTTTCATGATTTTTTTAAAACAAAAAGACACATATAACTGTTATATTTGGTCTCTGCAAAAACATTAAAATCTTGTGCTCCACATGGATGCCCCAGGTCCAATCGATAAAATTAACATATTTTTAAAATTTCAGACAAATAGGAAAATATTTAGAGGTCGCTAGAAATTTACGATCTTTCGGTAGTTCAACAAAATTTGGATTTAAAAAAAAAAAAAAAATTATTTACATTTATTTACATGCTAAATGAAAAAAAGCTTGACTCAGTTATTTTTAATCCTTCCCAGCAAAAACTTGGTAATGACACATCATTACCATTTGCATTACTTAGTAATGATAGAAAATTACCTTTAGCATTATTTTGAAATGTAAAATAAGGACTTACTAATAATGACTTACCTAAGTGATGATAATAATATAAAAAAAATTTCAAAACGAGATTTTCAATTTTTGACTCACTGCACATTATTTTTGTTAAAAATAAAATTAAATTAAATATTTTTTTAAATTTTGGTTGAATAATTTTTTCATTACCTATAAGTAGGTTAGGTTGGATGGGCGTTCGGCATTTGGCGAATTCACTCGGAGGCCATAAGGCCCATTGTGATTCCCTTAATCATATTTCCCTACTCCCCCTCTGATACAAAGTTCTAGTTTTTAAACCACCCCGTTTCCCTGAGGTATTCCGCTAGAGACGTCAATGAGACACCGCTTAGGCAATCCAAGTCATCGAAAAATCTTTGCCCCAATTGCTTAAGGCGGCTCCTCATTAGGCCCGGACATTCGCATATCAAGTGCTTCACTGACTCCTCTTCCTCCACTTCCCCACAGCTTCTACAATAGTCCCTATCAGAAATTCCCATACGCACGGCCAAGTGCCCAATTATACAGTGTCCTGTAAGTACTCCTACTAATAGGCTAACCGCCCGTTTGCCAAAAGAAAAAAGACTTTTTGTCCTCTTAGGATTGGCAGTGGCCACAGGGTTCTAGATATCCTGCACGTAGTCAGTGATATCCACTTATCCTTCATTCTATTCTCAGATATCCTATCAATTTCGTTCATCAATTCCACTATATGAACCGAGACGTCAGGTTCTACACGTTCCCCCACCGATTCAGAGCCATTCCTCGCACATTCATCAGCCAATTGGTTCCCAGCGACCCCACTATGGTCTGGGACCCAGATTAGCTTGATTGTGTGCTGACTGATTCAACGAAGAGATTGTATAGAGTTCCTAACTTTTCCCGATTTTACAGTATTTGACTCTAAGGCCTTAAGAGCTGCGAGACTATCCACGAAAATGTTAATGACGCAAGGACGAAGGTCCCTTGTCATAATCATCAGCTTTATCAATTGCAAGCACCTCAGCCTAGAAAACACTACACTTATCCGGAAGTCTCAATGAGACCCCGATTTCGAGGCATTCAGAGTAAACTCCCGAACCCGAACCCGTACCCATCTCCATCTTTGATCCGTCCGTAAAGATTGAGATCGCATTCTCTGTAATAACAGAGTTTCCGCCCAGTCTTCCCTAGTCGGTATTTGGACTTCGAAGGTCTGTCAAAGATTATATGTGGTGAGATATAGTCGGTTCCGTGTTCCAGTTCCGTCCCGCCCACCGTACTTATAGTCGAGTGTCCCCAAGAGCGTTGCTTAAGCATTTGCGACTTTCTTAACCTGAGAGCCGATTTTGCTGCTGTGTTCTTGACGTAAATATCCACGGGCTGAATGTTTAGTATTAATTCCAAACTGGCTTGGGGTGCTGATCTAATAGCACCAGTGATACCCACACACGCCAGTCGTTGTATCTTCTGTAGATTACAGAGATATAATTTCTTATCCATTGCATTCCACCACACAAGGGCACCATAGGTAAGTATTGGTCTAGTTATCGCACCATACATCCAGTGTATAATATACGGTTTTAGACCCCACCTTCTCCCGAAAGTTCTTCTGCAAGTGTAAAAATCACATAACGACTTTTTCATCATTTCCTCTGTGTTTCTTTTCCAAGAAGCTTTGAGTCCAGGATCACACCCAGGTATTTCGCCTCATTGGATAGTTCCAGGGTGATTCCATCTAATTTGGGAAGGACAAACCTGTATATTTTAGTCTTTTTTCTGAACAAGACGAGTTCGGTTTTGGCGGGATTGACTCACAGACCGTTGTTCTTTGCCCACGTTGAGAGTATCTTAAGCGCTGATTCCATGAGTTCGCTAATCGTTGGTAAAAATTTACATTTTATTAGGATCACAACGTCATCAGCGTAGGCAACCGCCTTGATGCCCATTTCGTTGAGTGACTCGAGCATTTCGTTTATAACAAGATTCCTGAGAAGAGGAGAGATGACTCCTCCTTGTGAAGTGCCCCTTGTAACTATTTTCCTCGCCTCACCATCACCTATCTTCGAGTTAATTGCCCTGCTTTTCAGCATGTTGCCCGTCCATGAAGTTATCTGTGTGTTTGTACCTGTATTCTGTAGTCTTTCCAGTGTTTTCAATAAAAACGATGACAGACTGATAGGTCTGTAGTCCTTTGCGGTATTGTGGTTTATCTTTCCCGTTTTGGGGGTAAAGACCACCCTTACCTCCCTCCATTCGGAGAGTGTGTACCCCGATGCCAAGCTACCCATAAAGATACGTAGTAGCCATGGCATGAGTATCCCAAGGGACTCCTGCAAAAGTTCCGGAAATATACCATCAGGCCCCGCCGATTTGTAGGGCTTGAAGGAGTGGACCGCCCTCGTTATCTTGCGTTCGTCCACCACTGTTTTGATGAATTCATTTACCGAAATTGTAGTTGTAAGTAGATAAGTACATATTTAATTAGTTATTAATACTGTTTTGATAATCATTACATTTGGCACATTTGCTTGTAAATGTAATGGGAAAGGTAATTCGAATCAGAAGTTGTTATAACTTTTGAACTTCCCATTACACATTTCATTACTTGGTAATGTAAGTTTTTGCTGGGTTAACATGTTTTTAATAAGATCATAAAGTTAAATATACATTTTTTATTTTTTTAATTTTTTTTTTTTTAATTTTGAAATTTTGGAATGAAAACTGTTCAATGGTCTGGGGCATGTAAGCTTTTAATGATTATTTTTTATCCGATTTTAATTTTGTATAGCTTTTTGGAAAGGCAATTAAATACTTTTTACATATTTTTAAACAAAAAGCTAAAAATAACAACCACCATAATCTTCCAGAAAATGGGAATAAAAGTTATTTTCATTCTTATAAGAAAGTCCCAAAATTTCAATCCTTTTCACCGCGAGTTGTTTTTATCCGTTTGTCTCCAAATTTTGGACCACTTATTCATAGATACTAAAAACCCCAACCAGGTACAAAAAAGTGATATTTTATTTTAAGGGCACCTGTAATAAACAAAGTAGAAAGAAGTACTACACTATGTAAATTGATACACAAAACCTAAAAGTCGAAATTTCTAGCGTCCTCTAAATGATGAATGGAACTGGAGCGGCCTTGTGGAGATAATAAAAAATAACTTCTGCAAATCCCATACATTATTGAGCCTAATATATACAGATGTGATGGTCGCACCTTGTTTTTTTTTTTTGTAAAAATTCTAATTTAGTAGGGTACAATATAATCTACCAAAGACAGCTAGAATTTTCATATTTGCTTTAGAACCTTTTAACGCATAGAAATGAGCGTGTTTTTCTCTGTTTATTTGTTTTATTGATATTGTGTTAGTGCATGATTATTTTTTGAATGTTTGTTTGTATCCTCACACATTTACATGTACGCTATAAAAATATACACATTAGGGTGGGTAAATTTTTTTGCCTACTAAGCGTATAGCAAAATCGTAATCTACGGGAAATTCTAAGAACTTTTCCCAAAGAAACCATGGTTCTAAAATCAAAATCGAGCTTCCGGTTTTTTACGAGAAAATTTGGTGCTCATGAAATCCGAAAATAATGCTATTTTTTGGATATATTCATTGCAATTCATTACAATTGGTGAATGATTGACCTGTATCGCTGGAAGAGGGCTTATTTTAAAGGAAATTTTCTCAGCTTTTTATATCTGTGCTCATTAATAGAAAATGATGTACCTAAATAATAGTTTTGGAGGTTTATGTCAAAATAATAATAGTCAAACTCTTAAAAAACCTAAAACTGTCAAGATTTTTCTACATAAAACTTAAAAAAAAATTATTTAACTAAATTGTTATTCAAAATTGAGTTAAAATTTTATTGAATTTTTAAATTGATTAAAAGAAAATTTATTTAACAAAACCTATGTCAAAACTGAAAACGAAAAAATTAAAAAAAAAAAATTATCGATTTTTTATAAAAACTTCCTTTTTTATTTAAAAAGTTCTTAAAAAAAAATAAAAATAAATCAAAATATAATAATGAAAAATGTATTTAAAAAAACCGGGAATCGAACCCTGGAATCCTGTGTCACAACAATACTTGATAACTAATGCGCACCGCAGCCTAGGTTCGAATCCTGGCGATGCCCATCAAATTATTGTATTTTTTGTTTGTTGGTTTTTTTTTTATTTAACTGTTTAATTAAAAAAAATATACGAAAAATATTATTTTCATCGATTTTATGTTAAAATGTAATTAAAAAAAAACCCTTGTTAAATTACTAGAAAAAGTCTCGTAATCCCATTTTACCAATATTAGACAGTTTTCCTTGTTTTTTAACAAATAATCGAAATTTACATTTTTTGTAATTTTAGAATTTTTCTTGTAATTTTACAAATTTTCAAGATTTTTTACAAAAAAAAAATCTAGTAAATTTACGAGAATTTCTTGTAAGTTTTACTTCGCCAAAAAAGTTGTAAATTTACAATTTTATTGGTAAAAATCTTGTAAAATTACAAAAAAGTTCGTAATTTTTATTAGGAAATCTAGTAAAATTGGAGGTAGCAAAAAATCTATTAAAATCACGAAACCTCCTTGTAAACTAACAATTTTTTTGGTAAAAAGTTTGAAAAATTACAAAATTATTGGTAAAAAGCTTGTAAAATAGCAAGGAATTCTCTTGTCAAATAGGAGGTAGCAAAAAAAAGTTACAAACTTGTAGCTAATGCAGTTGCTAGTGGTTTCTGCCCCGAAGATTTAGCCAATATGAAGCCAGGACCAATAGTCCACTCTCGATGGTTAACAAAAGCCAGCAGAATTTTGTGATTATATGTAAAAACTAAATCACCTTCGGAAAACCTGAAAATACTAACAGAAATTATTACACCGTCCGACACACTTTTGTACACATGGACCGGACCCGAAAATTCCGAAAGTAGGGCAAAAAAAAAGTACCCGTGTCTCCCAGTTATTCTAGATCAATTCGCGTTTTCGCGAAAAACGAAAAAAAAAAAAAAAAAATACATGTTAAAAAAAAGTTCGCTTTTCAGAAAATGGGGCTCAAAATAACATTCTTGTGTTTCCCGGTTTTTCTATATCAATTCGCGTTTTCGCGAAAATGCATTTTTTTTTTCACACTTGAAAAAATTTAGTGCATTCCGAAAATAGGGCTTAAAATAAAATATTGTTCTAGTTTTTCCATATTAATTCACGAAAAATGCAATTTTGAAAAAATATATTGCATTATTTTTTATAAATATAAAACATAAACGTTAGAGATGGGCGCGTGAGTGATTTTTGACTCACACTCACTCACGCTCACGACAGGAATTTTTGAATCACGCACACTCACTCTCGAGCATATTTTTTCTACTCACACTCACTCACAATCACGTGAGTAAATTTAAAACAACTCACACTCACGTGCACTCACGCAAGCTTCACTCACACTCACATTGACTCACACTCACGAAAATTTCAAAAACTATAATTTCAAAAATCTTTCAAAAATTTTCAGAAAAATTTACAGTTTAGCGAAATTTTACATTTTTTTTTGGTTTTTTTGGGACAAACTCATAAATTAAGCCAAATTTTAAAATTTTTTTGTTGCTTTTTTGCAAGGTTGGTTACCGAAACGAATAACGGTAAGGGTAACGGTAACGGTAACGGTATCTAATTTTTATTTATTTCGGTAAAGGTAACGGTAAGTGTTTTCAAATCGTTTCGGTAACGGTATGTACCGGTACCGAACCAACCAAACCGATACGTACCGGTATTATTAATTTATTTATTTATTATTAAAAAGATAGAACTGAAAGCTAAAAATATTTTATAGACCCAAAAACCAGTATAGATTTCATATGATTATTATTTTTTCATTTATTTTATGAGAATTTGCAAATTATAAATTTAAATTATGTTAGCAGTTTGATTTTATTTTTTTGTTCGTTAAAGTCCCTTAAAACTGGTAAAATTTTGAATACCGGTACAATACCGGTAATTTCTAATAATTATAACGGTAACGGTAAGTGTAACGGTATTTTAAAAATATTTTTAGCGGTATCGGTAACGGTAACGGTATTCGATTTGAAAGGGTTTTGAATCGGTAACGGTATAATAAGGGTAACGGTAACCAACCATCCTTTTTTGGTACAATAGGAAATATAAAGAGAAAATAATTCACGCAAACTCACGCAAAAAAAACGACTCACGCACACTCACTCACGCAATTTTTTTTTCTCCACTCACACTCACTCACAATCACGAGAGTAAAATTGAAATCAGTCACAATCACGCGTGATTCACGTGAATCACGCTCAAATCTGCTCATGTTCCCATCTCTAATAAATATACATGATTTACAGTAGAATTACGGTCCTTATACAAAAATTGCTAAAAATAAAATTCTCGTGTCTCCCAATGTAGTATGTATCTATTCGCGTTTTCGCGAAAATGCATTTTTTTGCACACTTAAAAAAAATTTACTACATTCGAAGAGTGGGACTAAAAATAAAATATTCACCTAATTTTTTTTAAATTAAAATTAAATTTGCAGGAAAAACTCTGATACATGGGAAATTTCTTTTTAACTCTACTTGAAATTTTACGAGTGTGCTAAAAAGAACAAAATATTTTTTTTTTTAGAAATTTGCGAATTGATATGAAATAACTGGGACAAAAATGCTTAGATTTAAACCCAATTTTTTTTTTTAACAGTGCAAAAAAAAAATTTCTTTAGCGTTTTTCGCGAATACCCGAATTGATGGCGAAAACCTGAGAGACACGGGTGTTTTTTTTTCAACCCCACTTTCTGAATAGCATAATTTTTTTCTATTGTGAAAACTTTTTTTTTTGTTGCATTTTTCGCGAAAACGCGAATTGATCTAGAGAAAGTGGGAGACACGGGTATTTTATTTTTGGCCCAACTTTCCGAATTTTCGGGTCCGGTTCATGTGTACAGCCAAAAGTTGCAATTTGTTGGACGGTGTCATTGGATGATGTTGGATCTGTCATTTACGGGTTTGCACTTTTATTAAGTTTATACGGTCTACGCAATATTTACCGCCAAGTCATAGAAATATTGTTAATAAGGCAAAACAATGAGTACTTTGCTCACACGGAAAATATTTTATTGACATTATGGCAGTTACTATTGAAAGCCGCAAAAGAATACCATGAATGGATGGAAAAAAATGTCTTATATGTAAATTTAAGCTATGGGTCGAAGCTAAAATAAGTTAACCCGGTTTGGCCAATATTTTTTTTTATATTTTATTAGTTTAATAATTTTTAAATAAAAAGTTAAATTAATTGTTTAAATAAAAAAGAGGATTACAATAACAAAATCAGTAAAAAAAATATTTAAATAGTTAATTGGAAAAAAAAATACAATAAAAAAACCTTGTAAAATTACAAGAAAAGTTTGTAACTCTTTTTTTGCTACCTTCTATTTGACAATAATTGCTTGTTATTTTAGAAGCTTTTTACCAATAATTTTGTAATATTACAAGCTTTTTATAAAACTTGCATGGAGGTTTCGCGATTTTACTAGATTTTTTGCTATCTCCTATTTTACTTGAATTCCTAGTAAAAATTGCGAACTTTTTTGTAATATTACAAGATTTTTACCAATAAAATTGTAAATTTACAACTTTTTTGGCAAAATAAAACTTACAAGAAATTCTTGTAAATTGGCTAGATTTTTTTGTAAAGAATCTTGGAAATTTGTAAAATTACAAGAAAAACTGCAAAAAAAATGTAAATTTCGATCGAAAATTATTTGTTAAAAAACAAGGAAAACTGTCAAATATTGGTAAAATGGGATGACAAGACATTTCTAGTAATTTTTTCAAAAAACCAATTAAGAGCTAATTGCAAGTGAGTGGAGGACTTCCTACTTTCTTTGAGTTTTGTACAATATATAAAAATGTTTTGAAAGTTAATTTTAATGTGTTTGATCATGTGCTTCAAGCACCAAAACTCGTATTAATCTCATAAGTTAATAAGTGCTGTTGTGGTATTGTGGATATGTCGTTGTGCGCCCTAGACCCCTAAGTTCAAATCTCTTCTTGGCCAATATTTTTTTTATTTTTGTTTATTTTTTTATTCAACTTCGTATTATTTATTTTGATTTTTTCTTATAATTCTTTTTTTTTAATTACATTTTAACATAAAATTGATTAAAATAATATTTTTCGTATATTTTTTTTAATTAAATAGATAAATAACAAAAAATTAAAAAAAAGCAAAAAAAAAAAATAAAATAATTTGATGAGCTGCCGGCAAGCATTAGTTATCAAGTGCTGTTGTGTAGTCGTTATGTCGTGCTTTGTGACACAGGATCCCAGGGTTCGATTCCCGGTTTGGACGATATATATTTTTAAATACATTTTTCATTATTATTATATTTTTATTTTTTTTTTAAGTTGAAGAACTTTTTAATAAAAAAATAAGTTTTTATAAAAAATCGATCATTTTTTTTTTCGTTTTCAGTTTTGACATAGGTTTTGTTAAATAAATTTTCTTTTAATAAATTAAAAAATTCAATTCATTTTTTAACTCAATTTTGAATTACAATTTAGTTAAATAATTTTTTTTTAAGTTTTATGTAAAAAAATCTTGACAGTTTTAGGTTTTTTAAGAGTTTGACTATTATTATTTTGACATAAACCTCCAAAACTATTATTTAGGTACATAATTTTCTATTAATGAGCACAGATATAGAAAGCTGAGAAAATTTCCTTTAAAATAAGCCCTCTTCCAGCGATACAGGTCAATCATTCACCAATTGTAATGAATTGCAATGAATATTTCAAAAAAAATAGCATTATTTTCGGATTTCATGAGCACCAAATTTTCTCTTAAAAAACCGGAAGCTCGATTTTGATTTTAGAACCATGGTTTCTTTGGGAAAAGTTCTTAGAATTTCCCGTAGATTACGATTTTGCTATACGCTTTGTCACGTTTTTTCGTCTCGAACAAATTGACCCACCCTAATACACATACAGTCATGCACACATACCAGCAACATAAATGTTTTTTGTGTCATTTAACCATTATCCAAAAAATAAAAACCATTTTGTGTGGCTGTATAACTATGCATTTCCGGTCATATTTGAGGAAAAAATTAAAGTTAAACAAATGTACTTAACAATACAATGATAGTTGATGCGTATGTGTTAATGTATGCGTACAAATATGTGTTCATTAGGGCGAAGCGATATATGATTTTTGCGAATTGGTATCAAAAATTGTCAAAAACACACATTTTTTCGGGGATAAAAAAGAGTCTTCCAAAAACACTCCAAAAAGATGTCTCAGAAGAGCTTAAAATTTCTGTAGCAAGTATTTTGTTTGAAAATTTGTCAATAAAAACTTGTATCGGATTTATGTTTAAAAATACAAATTTTTTGACTCTAAAAAGAGGGGTTTTTTGGATGAGCCATTTTAATACAAAAATTTAAATATTTGTTATATTTTTAAAGCCAATTTTGGAGTCTAAAGAGAGTGTGTTTATTTATTGGGATATATATTTTATTTATACTAAAGGTCAATTGTCTCGGTTAAGGCAGAGCGAAAAACATCACTAAGAGTGTCGTCGATCCGAAATTACCTTTCCCGTGACTACTTAAAATGGGTCATGTCACTAAAATACCTTAAAATGTTTGCCATGTGACAGCACAAATATTCAATGGAAAAAAAACAATTAAATATTTTCTCTGATTAAAATCTGACATTCAATTAAATTTTACTTGAATCAATTAACCATTTGCTCAAATCTGAAAAATTCACAAAAAAATTTATAAAACCAAAAAAACTCATCATAGTAGGCTTTGAGTAACAATGCGATGAACGCTGTTGCGTTTTTTGTTTTAGTTTTCGTTAGTCGTCAAATAGAAAAGTACTTGCACGCACACAAGACGAAAAAAAAAACAAAATAATATAAAGCACAAAAAATAAACAAAAGACTTGAAAAGTATGACAAAAAACACTACAACTGTAAAATAATGATTAACCATTCACTCAGATCAAGCATTGGATTAATCAAAAATAACACAAAATTATTGATTAACCGCTCACTCAAATCAAGCATTGGTTTAATCAAAAATAACAGAAAAATAACAATTAACAAATTACTCAAATCAAGCATTGGTTTAATCAAGGAACAGTCAATGAATGACCTACAATTTTCGTGCTTGATCCAACAATTTTCCTCATTAGCTGACTCTTAATTAAAATAATGCTCAACCTGGTGTATTTCGTGCTTGATCTACCAACTCATTTTTATCTGTGAGGTTGTCATAGTTCATACATTTTTAAAATTTCAAAACTTTAAAATACCCAAAGAAAAATTCACAATTTTCTACGTCACAGACTCAGTATCAGCAAAATTTTATAATAACATAAAAATGTTTTAAAGTTTTTCTAAAAAATTTGATTTTAATAATTTAAATATTTTTTTTAGTTAAACTGTGATACTCTTAACAATTATAAATTGAGATATTTATTTATTTTTTTTATTAATTGTTCTATTAATTTTAAAACAATTTCGTGTTTGTTGTAAAACGTGTGTGTTTTTATACCCTCCACTCTAGTGATAGAGGGTATATATAAGTTTGTCATTCCGTTTGTAACACATCGAAATATTGGTCTAGGACTCTATAAAGTATATATCGTCGCTGCTCCGTCGTAATTTGGTATGTGTTTTTAATGAAGTTTTCAGGAGAACAAAAAAACCGTTTTATTTTGTCATTTTGCCATATTTTATAAAAGTCAAGCGGCTTTAAAATACATAAAGATGTTTTATATATGTGTACCACAAAAAAAAGAATGATTTTTTAGCTAAAACGAAGATATTAACGAATTACATAAAAAACTACACATAACACATTTTGTTGGAACATTTTTGGTATTATTTTTTTTTATTTTTGGACATTTTTATACACATGACCGTTTTTGTTCAAAGAACTTAAGTTATAAAATTTGATAATAGTGCAAAAAAATTTAATATTCATTAAAGTGATAGTAAATACACTTTTAAATCCCATATTTTGTACAAATCTGCATCCAAGTGCTGAGTTGCTTCAATGAATTTTGTTTTTTTTTAGCGAAAAAATTTTACTTAAAAAAATGTTACTGAAATTTGTGCCAAGAGATCTGACCATCATTTCTATATAATTGGGGCATGCTAATTTCAATGGTAAAGTCCGTTTTTGAATCAATGGAACAGTTTTCATGGAAATCATCGTTAAATTGATGCACATTTTGTTGCAGTTTTTTTTATTAAAAAAATTCTTCTTTTACAAATGCAAATTTGTTTGGTATGGGAAATGGGGATTAGACTCATAACGATATAATAGTACAAATTTGGATAAAAATTTTTGCGTTAAAATGGTAAAAATCGCGATTTTTGTGATATTTTAATGATTTTGCTTTTTTTTTGCAACCCTATAATTATTTTTCCGAATTGATTTTATGTGTATGAAAAGACTAAAGTATGTAATTAATTTCTGCAAAAAAACTGTTTAGATACAAATAACTTTTTTTGAAAATCGCGAAAAACCGTTTTTTTATAATGGCAGCATCCCTTTAAAATGTAATCTCATACTTCATTTTTTAGTATAGTATGTAAGCATGCCTAAAACCCTTATGTTAAAAAATTTAAGCAAAAATGTTAATATTTGCAAAAAATTTCTTAGCAAAAACTGGTTTTAAACATTTTCATATGGATTTCACATAGCTACTTTTGCTAACTTCCAAACCATTCAAGATATCGCTAAACGGTTTAGTGGGCAGACGGATGCCCTATAGAGGTTTCATATTATGCAATAAAAGACAAGTAGAAAAGTTAAATTCGACTTTGCCGAATCTATGAATACCCTCCACAATGAATTTTTTAAAGGGTAGTACATTTTTTAACGTAAAAAAATTAACAATTTTGATTAGAAATATTTTATTTTGAGTAAAAAACTCTATTTTTGCCTTTTTTTAAAAAAAAAAAAGAGAAAAATTACAAATTTTTTTTTCGAGTGTAATGTTTTTGTTACTGTAAAAATATTTCTGAATGAATGCACGTACGTATGTACACAAAATATTGTCATTTTTGTAAAAAAAAAAAAAACTAAATTTTTTTTGTGTAATTTTTTTTTGAGTGTAAAATTTTTTTTGAGTGTAAAATATTTTATTTTGAGTAAAAACCTCTTTTTTGCCTTTTTTTTTAAAAAAAAGAAAAATTACTATTTTTTTTTTTGAGTGTAAAATTTTTTTCGAGTGTAATGTTTTTTTTACTGTAAAAATATTTTTGAGTGGATGCACGTACGTATGTACACAAAATATTGTCATTTTGTAAAAAAAAAAACTGAATTTTTTTTTGCGTATTTTTTTTTTTGAGTGTACAATTTTTTTTGAGTGTAAAATTTTTTTTGAGTGTAAAATTTTTTTGAGTGTAAAATTTTTTTCGAGTGTAATTTTTAAGTTACCAATGCTTTTAAAACTAAACAAGTTTAAAAAGCATTGCTTTAAAATTAACCAAGTTTGAAAAGCATTGTTTAGTTACCACCAATGCTTTTAAAACTTGTTAAAACACTTAGCATTTTAGATGAAACTAATTTGAAATTCAGGGTTTTGCTTATAACTTTTGAACCACTGGACCGATTGAGCTGAAATTTAATACTAGACAGACCCGGGGAACGGCAAAGATACATGACAAGCTTCAGTAGTCTCATTATTGTCTTTCGAAAGTTATAGTGTTTTATATCTCGTAAATTCGAGAAACACCCTTGCCGAAATTTACTCTTTTGCTCATAACTTTTGAACCACTGGACCGATTTGGCTGGATTGCAATACCAACCTGACCAGGTAAATGACAAACATATATGCCAAACTTCAGTAGCCTCTGTAAAGTCTTTCAAAAGTTAGCGTGTTTTCTACGGACAGACAGACAGACGGACGGACGGACGGACGGACGGACATCGCTAGATCGACTTAAAATCGATCGAGGATCATAAATATATATACTTTATGGGGTCCTAGACCAATATTTCGAGGTGTTACAAACGGAATGACAAACTTATATATACCCTCTATCACTAGAGTGGAGGGTATAAAAATCCAAAAATGTCACATACCAAATCACGACGGAGCAGCGACGATATATTCATGATCCTTGATCGATTTTAAGTCGATCTAGCGATGTCCGTCCGTCCGTCCGTCCGTCCGTCTGTCTGTCTGTCCGTAGAAAACACGCTAACTTTTGAAAGACTTTACCGAGGCTCCTGAAGTTTGACATATATGTTTTATATTTACTGGGTCAGGTTGGTATTGCAATCCAGCGGAATCGGTCCAGTGGTTCAAAAGTTATGAGCAAAAGAGGTAATTTCGGCAAGGGTATTTTTCGAATTTACGAGATTAAAACCACTCTAACTTTTGAAACACAATTCTGAGGGTGTTGAGGCTTAGCACATGTATTTGACGTTTCCTAAGTCTGTTTGGTTTTGAATATCAGCAAAATCGGTTTAGTGGTTCAAAAGTTATTAAGAAAACCGTGAATTTCAGATTGGATCCACCGTAAACCACGTGGTGAAAAAAACGGTAAACAAGCTAAAAAACATTGGTAAGTCAGAAAAATATTTTAAAATGTATTTTTGTCAGTCAAAAACATATTTACACAAAAAAAAAATACACTCGAAAAAATTTTACACTCAAAAAAAAAATTTTGTAAATTTTTTTTTTTCAAAAATGACTTAAAAAAGGTTTTTATTCAAAATAAAATATTTCTAATTAAAATTGCTACTTTTTTTCACTTACTATTACTAAACGGGCATTGTATGCATACATAAATTCGGTCAAGTCGAATTTAACTTTTCTACTTGTTTTTTAGGTAATTGCATTTATATTATCGTTGTTATTGTTGTGTAGTCAGAAAAAAGGCCGTTAGTTTTTTGTCTTGTTTATCAATACTGAGGTGAGTTTAAGTATAAACAACGCCATTTTGCGTTCATTTTATAGTTGTTGTTTTCTTGTATCAATTCTTTTATTCTGTAGTTGGTGTTATTTAACTAGTAACTAAAAAGGCATTGCCATTTTTTATTTGTTGTTGTTGTTTATATTATTATGAGTAAAAAATATGTACATAGAGACTTAAAATTACGCATTATTATCAGTTTAAAAAACAAATATGCAAATACATATATTAAGTTTAGTCTCAACCTCGGTTAATATTGTGGAGGGTATTCATAGATTCGGCCAAGTCGAATTTAACTTTTCTACTTGTTTTTATTAATTTTTCTATTAATTTTAAAACAATTTCGTGTTTGTTGTAAAACGTGTGTGTTTTTTATTATAAAATGTATTTATATTTATCAAAGATTAAATATTTAATAAATTTAAAATCCCCAAAGAAGTTGGAAAAATAAATAATCTTTTATTTAAACACAAATGACCTTGAAAGCCTGTTAGATAGATTCTAAAAAACATAATAATATATTTTTTGTAACTGTTAGTGTTAACATTTTTTTTTTTGTGTTTTGAAGTAAAAAAATAATTAAAATGCTTTTAGGAAAAAAAATAGTTTGGAAAACTTTTCTTAGTTTTGGAATTTTTAAGTCCCAAAAAAACCGTGATGTGCTTTGTGACAAGTGACGAATCAAGGCTTGAGACATTTCCTTACAAAAGTGACAGGTGTTTTTATATGTTAGGTGTTATGTTTGTGATAGGTCATTTAGTTCCGTAACGTATCAAGGACCGGCAACCTTTCCTGCAGGGATGTAACAAGATTTTTATTATTTTGTGCTTTATTTTGTTCAAAAAGAAAAAAAAATAATTTCGTTAATTTGAAAATTAATTTCGTAACAAACAAAAATATTTTCGTAATAAACAAAAATATTTTCGTAAAAAACAAAAACATTTTCGTAAAAAAAATATAGTTATAATTTCTTTTTTATGTGCATTAAACACCGTTTAAGTTTGACCTTAAAAATTTATTTACTGTTTAAAATCCCATTCCTTCCATTTAAATTCCAAATTTTTATTTATTTTTATAATCTACATAAAGAAAAAAAGTTTCGTAATTTCGTTTAAAATTAATATTTAATTCGTTAATTAAAAAAAATATATTCGTGAAATAAACGAAACATTCGTGGGTTCTAAAAAATAAAATGTTACGAAGGATATTCCTAATTTCGTAAATTTTCAAAAATGTTTCCTAAACTTATTTTCGTAAAATAAACGAAACTTTCGTGTATTTTACGAAAGAAATAGCTACGAAAGTTCATTTCGTAAAATGTTGCATGGATTTTTTTCGGTGTACGATTTTTTGCTCTCGAAATGAAAAAAGGCTAAACCATTTATGCAAAAAAATACGAAATTGTTAAGAACAAAATCTTATTTGAAATTAATTTGTTGAAAATATCGTGAATTAAGTGAAATCGGACCACATGCTGTTTAAGGATTTCGTATTTTTTTTGATTAACCGGTTTGAAATCCTTGGGTTTAATGTAATTTTGTATATGGGGCATTCCAGGCCAAATCACTCACTTTTAGCCCGACCGCTTTTAATTTGTTATATTTTTGGATATGTTTTAGTACTTACTAAATGCAACTTGGACACCAATTTTATTCCTTTTATTCCAAAATGTAAAAAATTGAAATTTTCAATTAATTTTGACCAGTTAAAAATATAGCGGCCATTCCATAAGAACCGCAAAAAAATGTAGATTTTTTGACCGACGGTCTTTAGATTTTCTTAATATTTTACAGAGAAATACTCTTTGGGCCCATATAAGGATTTCACTTTTAAGTTCGACAAAATTAAAAAAAACTCGCTATTTTATGCGATTTTTAAATTTTTGAAAAACAAAAAAAATCAGTCGAAAGTGTCTCACTTCAAAAAGCCATATATTTGGTAATTCTTAATGGATCTGAATGCTCAAAAGCGTGTTGGGATAAGATTATTATCTACTTTAAGAAAAAAATTGCAAAAAAATATTTTTGGCCAAATAAGTTGCATTTTTTTGCAGTTGCATTTTTCAAATGCATTTTTCGCTGATTTGAGTATCGTCCGATGTTTTTTTTAGAATTTTTAGAAAATTTGGAATTTTTTATTTTTATTTAATTTATTTTTAAGAAACTTCTTCCAACATTTTTCTTCCTGAAACATGCTGTCGTTAAACAAGTTTAATTGAAAGGTCGTTGCATATGAAATTTGTTTACACATTATGTTATTTGGCACCCGCACGAATAGTTTATGCCCACATTAAAAATAATCTGTGGTGAAGTTTTTGAGATAATAAGATTTTGATCTTATTGAATGCCACAGAAAAACGGCGAAACTTATGTTAAAGTCTAACATAGGAGTAATAATGTTTGAAGTCCTGAATCTAAATCTCTTTACCAAAAATTTCTATACCGTCTCAATTTAGAGAAAATCACTTTTGGCCAAAAACATAAAATTTCGAAATATTCGAAATTACTCATTAAAAAAAATTTCTCAAGTATTAAGAATGGCTAGGCATAGGCGACGGTTCATCTACGTAAAATTCTTAAATATACGAAACTTATTATGGGATTTCAAAAATGTTTTCACCAATATTTAGAATTTTCCTTCAGGGTGAGTTAGGGTAGGTTTCATTGACCGCAACCATTTTAAAGATCAATTTGGGACAAAAGACATAAAATTTTAAAATCTCCGAAACTACTCATCCAATTTCAAAACATTCATTGCATTCTGAAAAATTTTCTTTTTGATAAATTCCTATTTTACTGAGGCAAATACGTGCAAAGTAGTGAACTTTGGAACATTTTCTATCTCCTGAAAAGTTGGTCATAGTAACTTGAAATGTCGGATCCTCCAGACAAAAAAATAATTTTAAAAAAGTAACTTCTGGAAATTTAGATTTTAATGGGGTTAAAAGGGTAAATTATTGTACGAACGAAATGAATTGGAATTTAGAACAAAATGGAATTAAATGGGAAACAAATGAATATAAAAGGAAAAGAAACGAAATGGAATAGAACGGTGAACGAAATGGAGTGAAACGGGGAATGAAATGGTTTCAATAATTACAATATAAGGGCGCGAAAATTTCCAAAACATTATTTACCGAAACGAACATGATTCCAAGCTAAACGCGGATTATTTAATTTTATTGTTTATTCTAAATAGTTTTTATGAAAGACTTCAACGATAAAATTTAAATAAAATAAAAATTCTGTAACGGAGAATTTTAGAAATGGAGACACTTATCCTGATCCTTCTTTAATCCGGTATTTAATATTACCGGTGGCGAAGTTACGGACGGGCCTGCTAGTTATAAAAAAAATCTTTATCGACAAACTTTTAAACAAAATACTTGCTAAATTTATTTTAGGATCTTTTAAGACAGCTTTTTGGAAGGATCTTTTTGATTCCGAAAACGCTTTTTTGACAAACAATTTTTAATAATTCACAGAGAAAAAAATATTTGAGTAAATTTTTAATACTATTGAGTAAAAAATTACTGAATTTTGCACCAGTAAACGATTTTATAGTATTGAGTAAATTTTTAATAAAAAATTATTAAATGTTTGTAAAACAAATTGAGTAAATTTTTAATTGACACAATTAAAAATTTACTCAAAATTTATCTATTTATATTTTTTTTAAAAGCATAAAAAAGTTTTAAAGTTTTTTACAAAAAAAAAACAAAAAACTAGTTTTTTCAAACTTTACCAAACCACATTTATAACTAACAAGTAAAAAAGTTAAATTCGGCCTTGCCGAATGTAGTGATACCCTCCACAATTTCAAAAAGATTATTGCAAACAACTTTATTTAAATGGAAATTACTTTTGAAAAAAAAAAAATTGAAAAAAATTTCCGCGAAAAAAAATTTTGGTAAAAAAAAAATCCGCGATTTTTTTTTTTTTTTTTTGTCAAAAAATATGTTCGTACTTGTTTAAATACCATTTGGTGTCCAATTATGTTCACATATGTCAACCAAAAGCCGAATTAAAGCATTTTGTATTTTTAGGTTATGTTGAATGTACTGAAATTTTTGAGGTGTGCTTACATTTTCGTTCATAACTTTTGAACCGCTGAACCGATATCGCTCAAATGCAATACCAAACTTCTCGGGAGAACTTCCAATATATATGTTAAGTTTCAGTCATCTCTGTGCAACATTTTGTCCGCGAGAGCATTTTCAACAGACAGACAGACGGACAGACGGACAGACGGACAGACGGACAGACGGACAGACGGACAGACGGACATCGCTAGAATGTCTTAAAATCGATCGGGCATCATGAATATATATACTTTATGGGGTCCCAGACCGATATTTCGATGAGTTACAAACGGAATGACAAACTTATATATACCCTCTATCACTAAGTGGAGGGTATAAAAAATATAGGAAAATTTTATAAAGACGATTACAAACTTTCACATACATACACAAAAAACTATAAACTAAACAAAAATTCAAAAAACTATGAGAGTTAAAAAAAAAATAAAAAACTATTAAATTATTTACTTAAATTGCTTTTAAAATTTTTAAGTAAATTTTTAATTGTGTCAATTAAAAAATTACTCAATTTTTGTTTTTAAATTTAAACAAGTGATTGCTCAAATTTGTTTCCTCCATATTTTTTTCTGTGCATATTTGAATCATGTTGGACTCAGAAAATAGTACCCCCAAAAAATAAGTTAGAAATAAGTTAGTTGGAGTGCCAACATATTTTATAGCGCTCCAAAATAAGACTTCCTTAAGACTCGTAGAAATGTTTTTTGGGGGCACCTTTTCAGAGTCCAAAATGATTCAAATATGAAAAAAAAAAAATTATTTTAAAAAAATATTTGTCAAAAAACACATTTTTTGAAGCTTAAAAGAGGGTTCCAAAAACAATCCAAAAAGCTGCCTCAAGAGAACGTAACAAGTATTATGTTTGAAAATTTATAAATAACTAGCGTGCACAGGGTATTTCGTTGCCCGTAAATACAGACAAATTTTATAATGATAATTAGGGTTCGGATTTTTATGCAAATGCATATTTGTTGTCGTCTGCCTGAGAGCAGCAAAAACTGAATATCTTTGCGAATTAAGAAATTTGCAGTAAAATGGCATTGATTTGTTAGTGCATATTTTTGCATATTTTGCTTTTAATGCATATTTTTGCATATATTACTGATATTACATTTTTTTGTCGCATTTTTTAAAAAAAAAAAGTGTTTTTTTTTTATTTTGTGATAATTTTACATTTCTGTATATATTTTTTATTTTATAACTAGCTGGCCCGGTCCGCGTTGCTGGCCCAAATATAAGATCAGTGTTATATTTCGTCTCGCTTCAAATATATAGCCTTGCAAAAAATATAATGAATTTCTTGGCTTAGAAAAATTAGTGGGCGTGGTTTTAAAGACCCAATTAGGCAGATAATCATCTTCAAATTATATTTGAGGAACTAAAAAAAATACCATGTCTTCGAATTTGTGAACTGTACAAATTTAAAACTTCTTTAGTATCATTACGAACTACACAAAAATAAATTACGCATATCTTTCGTTTTTATCGTGAGCTATTGTCTTGAGTTCAAACAAACCTTTATAATTTCTTATTTTTCCGGGACACTTCTTATTTATATTTCATTGAAAATTAGAACTATAATTAACATAAAAAAAATCAGTCTGGTCATTAGTAGTCGACATATTTAGACAAAAGTGGGCGTTAAAATTTTTGTGGAAGGTAAACTTGTACATACGTTAACAATTCCCAAGGATTTAAAATCATTTGTACCAAGTTTAAGCGGAATTTATTAAGAAATATTTTTTTTAATTGATCAAATTAGAGTAAAAATTAATTTAAGATATATCGATGCGCGTGGACAATTTTACTTTCCGAACAATTATAGGGACTATTACGAACATTTAAAACAAAAAAAATAGCCAAATCGGTCTAGGTGTTCTTAAGTGTTGCAAATTTTAAGGATATTGAAAAATATGGGCTTTGGATTGTTGGAGGACAATAATTATTTACCGAATCAGGCCAGTCGCTCTCCGATTTTAGATGTATTGAAAAAAGTGGGAGTGTACAATTTTTCTTTCCGTAAAAACCTTAGTTGTACATTCACGAACGTCAAAAAATACTACTAATTTCTATTTAAGATATATCAAAAAAAGTGAACGTGAAAAAATTTTAGTCAAATCAATCCAGCTGTTCTCCGATTTTAGATATATCAAAAAAAGGAAGCCTAAAAGTGGGCGTGATTAATTTCTTTTCCGAAAAAACCTAAGACGAACACTTAAAAAAAATAAGACGAACATTAAAAAAAATATTATCCAAATCGGTCAGTTCTCAAGTGATGGGATTACCAACGAACTACATTTGATTTTTATTAATATTTTATTATTCTATATTTTATTTTTTTATAGAGAAAATTTTATTTATATCGAAAAAATAGTGGGTGGACAACTTTTCTTACCGTAAAAATCTCATTTGAACTTAATCAACTCGGTCCATGAATTCAAAATTGAGCGTAGAAATGGAAAATTCTTCTTTCCGAAAAACCTTAGTAGGACTATGACAAACATTGAAAACAAAATTAGACAAATTGACCCAGCCATTCCATGATTTAAAATATATATATCGGAAAAAGTGAGCGTAATAGTAGACGTGGACAATTTTTATTTCCTTAAAAATCTTTTTCGGACTATAACCAAATCAGTCTAGCCGTTATAGTTCTTTTGCTACATAGAAAAAGTGGGCATGGGAAATTTTACTATCCTTAGTTGAATTATGACGAACATTTTCAACAAAAATTAGCCAAAGTGGTCAATTTCTTTTTTCGTAAAAACCAAAGTTGGAATATGATGAAAATTCATTAAATAAAAATGTATTAAATCGGTCCAGCCATTCTCAGATTTTAGATTAATTGAAAAAGTGGGCGTAAAAGTGGGCGTAGTCGATTTTTCTTTAAGTTAAAACTTAAATTGGATTTCTACGAACGAAAAATTACCCAAATAGTTCAGCCGTTTTCCGATTTTATATAAATCAAAAAAAGTGGGCGTAAAAGTGGGCGTGGTCAATTTTTCTTTACGTAAAAACCTAAGTTGGACTATGACGAACATTTCAAAAAAAAAATTGTCCAAATCGGTCCAGCCGTTCTCAACTGATGCGGTTACCAACGAACGACAATTGATTTTTATTTATATAGAAGATAAATGCCTTAAAGTACACAGAAGAAAATATGGGGAAATAAATTTTGAGTAATCACTTGTTTAAATTAAAAAAAAAAAATTGCGTAATTTTTTAATTGACGCAATTAAATTTACCTTAAATTTTTTATAAAAATTTGAGTAAATAATTTAATAAAAATTTCATGTTTTTTTTTTTATTTTATTTTTTTTTTCTTAATTTTTTGAATTCTCATTTAGTTTATAGTTTTTTATACCCTCCACTCTAGTGATAGAGGGTATATATAAGTTTGTCATTCCGTTTGTAACACCTCGAAATATTGGTCTAGGACCCCATAAAGTATATATATTTATGATCCTTGATCGATTTTAAGTCGATCTAGCGATGTCCGTCCGTCCGTCCGTCTGTCTGTCCGTCCGTAGAAAACACGCTAACTTTTGAAAGACTTTACAGAGGCTACTGAAGTTTGGCATATATGTTTGTCATTTACCTGGTCAGGTTGGTATTGCAATCCAGCCAAATCGGTCAAGTGGTTCAAAAGTTATGAGCAAAAGAGTAAATTTCGGCAAGGGTGTTTCGCGAATTTACGAGATAAAAAACACGATAACTTTCGAAAGACAATAATGAGACTACTGAAGCTTAGCACGTATCTTTGCCGTTCCCCGGGTCTCTTTGGTTTTAAATTTCAGCTCAATCGGTCCAGTGGTTCAAAAGTTATAAGCAAAACCCTGAATTTCAAATAAGTTTCATCTAAAATGCCACGTGTTTTAACAAGTTTTAAAAGCATTGGTGGTAACTAAACAATGCTTTTCAAACTTGTTTAAATTTTAAGCAATGCTTTTTAAACTTGTTTAGTTTTAAAAGCATTGGTAACTTAAAAACCAAACTCGAAAAAAATTTTACACTCGAAAAAATTTTACACTCAAAAAAAAATTTTACACTCAAAAAAAATGTACACAAAAAAAATTTAGTTTTTTTTTTTACAAAAATTACAATATTTTGTGTACATACGCACGTGCATTCACTCAGAAATATTTTTACAGTAAAAAAAACATTACACTCGAAAAAAATTTTACACTCAAAAAAAGAAATAGTAATTTTTCTTTTTTTTTTTTTTTTAAATGACAAAAAAAGAGTTTTTTACTCAAAATAAAATATTTCTAATCAAAATTGTTAATTTTTTCACGTTAAAAAATGTACTACCCTTTAAAAAAATGCATTGTGGAGGGTATTCATAGATTCGGCAAAGTCGAATTTAACTTTTCTACTTGTTATTTATGTAAATGAAAGTTTGAAATCATCTTTACTAAATATTTCTATGTCTTTAAGACATAAATTGTTTTGGTAAAAGACTTAAATAAACTATTTTTTCTGTAAAAAAAATGTGAAACTTTTTTTAATCTTTAAAAAAAAATTATAAATTTTGAGTAAAGTTTTAATTGTGTCAATTAAAAATTTACTTAAAATTTTTGACATACATACATTAAATAAATTTTTATAAAAAGTTGACTCAATACTTTTAAATCGTTTACTGGTGGAAAATTGTACCTTAATTTCGTTTATAAGACTGAATTTTTACGATTTTTATGTTCTTTTTTGTTTTTCTTGTTATTTTTAATTTTTTATCATTAAAAATGTTTAAAAAAAAATTTAAGTGCATATTTTTTACATTTTTAGCGCATATTTTTCTATTTTTGGTGCATGTTTTATGCGCATAAAACGCGATTTTAACTGCATAAAAGTCCGAACCCTAATGATAATAAATGAACCATTTTTTGAACTTTTCGCTATGGAATCTTTAAGGGTTTTCACAGTGTCGATTAAATTTGCCTTTTTTAGTTTGGTATTTGGCAAATGTGCCAAACGTCAAAAAAAATGCCAATTTGAATGTGGCATATTTTTCTTAAAATGCCCAACTCAAACCTTGTCTAAAAACAAAATGCCAATGTGCAAATAAAAAAAACATAAAAATGACAACAGCTGTGATTGTTTATGCTGAAATTTCGAACGCGGCAACAAAAACATTTATACAAAAAGAAACAT
Source organism: Pegoplata infirma (assembly GCA_963921195.1). Classification (NCBI taxonomy): domain Eukaryota; kingdom Metazoa; phylum Arthropoda; class Insecta; order Diptera; family Anthomyiidae; genus Pegoplata; species Pegoplata infirma. The sequence continues at coordinate 45,100 of CAWUER010000168.1, forward strand.
ACACATTTTTTGTTTTTATTTTAAAATTGTGAATGTAAAAAGTTAATTAAAGTTATTTTGTGGAAATTATTAACGAAAAGTGCGCTCACGATATGTAAAGAAAAAATGGTGGCAAATACTTGACGTTTAGTAAAATGTCAAATTTTCCAAATACCCAACTAAAAAAGGCAAATTTAATCGTCATTGTGAAAACCCCATTTATATATATATATTTCTTAAGCCTTTACAAAAACTGTGCTTATGATGATCACAACACTTACAATAAAATACCAAATACATCAGTTGATATAATAAGTACTACGTCAACTTTAAGACGGTCTTACGTTATCAAAAAAAAAAAAAACATTGATTTATTAATTTGAGCAAAAAAAAAATTGAGTAAATAAAACTTTGAGTCAAAAATTGAATGAAAAAATTTTATAAAAATATGAACAAATATGTATGAATGAAACAAAAAAATTTCTGATAAAATTAATTGATAAACAAATTTTTGTACAAAAAAAATTTAGTAAAAAAAAAATTAAAAAAAAAATATTGACAACATTTTCATTAGAATTCATTCCCAGTTTCATTCCATTTCGTTCCCTGTTCTATTCCATTTGGTTCCCTGCTCCATTCAATTTCGTTCAATGTGGTGTTCATTCCTTTTCGAATAGTATCCGTTAAAGAACAAAATAGTTTCTAGGGATAAGATCATTAAATTAAAAAAATCATTTTGCCGCTTATTTTGTTTCAGACAATTTAAAAAGTACCCCTTTAACTCCTTAGGAATCAGAATTTAAAAAAAAATCTTTTCGTTTTTTTTTCGCTAGACGATCCTACATTCCAAATTTCAAGTTTCCAGTACCATTAATTCAAATAATATAAAAAGTACCAAAGTGCTCGTTTTTACTCCCTTAGAATCGAAATTTCGAAAAAAGTACTTTTTTAGCTTCAGTGGTTTGTGGAAATATAAAAAGTACAAAAATACTTTTTTACCCCTATTTCCTAGAATCAACCTTTCCAAAATCTCAGCCTTAAAGGATCTATACTTCGGGAGGCGCACCTCCATTCCAAATTTCAAGTCCCCAATTCGTTCCCTGTTTTATTCCATTTGATTCCCTGTTTCATTCCGATTAGTCCCATGTGGCTTTCATTCCGTTCCGAATATGCGCTTACATGCGCTGAAAAACAAAAAATTCTTTGCCTTCTTTAGAAATCTTTTTTCGCTAAATGACCCTGCATTCCAAATATAATGTTTCCAGGACCATTATTTCAGGAATTATAATAAGTACCAAAATACACTTTTTTACCCCCCTTAGAATCAGAATTTCGAAAAGGTCCTTTTTAAAATTTTTCCCATTGTTGGAACTAACATTTTAATTTTTTTTTTTGTGGGACCTTAATTTCAAAAAATTTAGAAAGTACCAAAGTAAATTTTTTTTACCACTTTTTACCCTTAGGAGTCCGAATTTCCAGAAAATACTTTTTTTGGGAATATTTTTCCGTTAGAGAATCCTACATTCCAATTTTCAAATTAATAGGATTTTTTTTCAGAAAAGTAAAAAGTACCAAAGTGCTCGCTTTTTGCCCCCCCCCCCCTTTGAATCGGTATTTCGAAAAAGTACTTTTTCATAATTTTTTTCATTGTTGGAAACAACAATGCAATTTTTTTTTTTGTAGGACTTTAATTTAAAAAAATATAAAAAGTACCAAAGTACAATTTTTTACCCATTTTTACCCTTAGGAATCCGAATTTCCAGTTAGAGGATCCTACATTCCAATTTTCGAATTAATAGGATTTTTTTCAGAAAAAATAAAAAGTACCAAAGTACTCGTTTTTTACCCCCCTTAGAATCGGAATTTCGAAAAAGTACGTTTTCAGAATTTTTGTCCGTTGTTGGAACCACCATTGCAAATTTTAATATTTTTGTATGACCTTACTTTCAAATAATATAAAAAGTACCAAAGTACCATTTTTTACCCTTTTTAACCCTTAGGAATCCGAATTTCCAGAAAGTTCTTTTTATGGGAATGTTTTTCCGTTAGAGGATCCTAAATTTCAAATTTCAAATTAATTGAATATTTTTCAGAAAAAATAAAAAGTACCAAAGTACTCGCTTTTTTCCCTTTTTCAACCCTTCGTTTTTACCCCTTAAAATCAACATTTCCAAAAACCCAGCCTTAGTGGATATGTATTACAGGAGGTCAAACTGCAATCCAAATTTCAAGACTCTAGCTTCAGTGGTTTGGGCTGTGGGATGATGCGTGATTAGTATGTCAGTCAGTCATCAGTCAGTCACGCAACTACTTTATATATGGGGCATTCCAGGCCAAATCACTCACTTTTAGACCCGACCCCTTTCGATTTATTTTATTTTTGGATATGTTTTAGTACTTATTAAATGCAACTTGGACACCAATTTTCAGCCTTTTATTTCAAGATGGTGTTGAGTAATCAATTATGTAATCAAAATGGCGATTTTTTCAAAAAAATGGAAAAATTAAAAATTTCAATTAATTTTGACCAGTTAAAAATATAGATATCCTAAAAAAGTTGGACAACGTTTTGTTGGTATTTAAATGTAGTTTTAGAAAAAAATATTTAAAAAATTATTCGAAGTAATTATCACTTATTTTTAAACGTTTAAAAATTAAAATCGACTTTTTGAAAAAGTCCGAAACCTTCGATTTTTTTTTTACAAACGTCTTAAAGTTCTACTCTTAATTATGCAACTTTTAAGCCATAATTCGAGATGTGATCGCAATTTGTTCTATTTTTTTTTTTCAAATCTTGAAAATTGCACCTTTTATTTTTTGACTCTGATTTATTTTATATGGTGCTCCAAAAAAATTAAATTGGTAGATACTGACCCTAACTTACCCCAGATATATTCATTTCGAGGCAAAAATACGCCTCACAAAAATTAAGAACGATCGGACATGGATAAGGTGTTCCGCATGGGCCTTGAAATTTAGAAAACGGATTACAAGGAAAAATATGAATTTTTTTCTGTTTTTTCATTTTTTTTGGTATTTTAAGTTAAGTTTGATTTCAAGTGGTTACAGAATTATAATACGGAGTAAAATGCCTCTCTAATAAGGTACCAAAGACTGAAATCGGTTAAAAATCAGCCAAGTTATTACAACTTCCCCAGGCATCTAACGTATGGCAGAACACTTGATTAAGCAATATAATACGATTTTGGAAATTCATTGAAATTTTCTACTGTAATAACATTTTTTTATTCTTCATGTTCAAATGTAATTAGATGACAAGTATTTTTCATATTGTGTTTTGCTAACATTTTTTAAATTAGTGCTAAAAATGCCTGCATTTTCAACACCCTTTTGAAATTTCTATTTAAAAAAAAAAAATATTTTTTTTGTTTTAAAATTTGTAAAAACCAAAAAAATATTACACTGAAACATGAATAATGAAAAAATGTTATTACAGTAGAAAATTTCAATAAATTTAAAAAAAGGGACTCTTTTAATCAAGTGGTATGGCACACGCTAGATGCCTGGGGAAGTTGTAATAACTTGGCTGATTTTCAACCGATTTTAGTTTTTAGTACCTTATTAGAAAGGCATTTTACTCCATATCATAATTCTGTAATCACTTGAATTAAAACTTAACTTAAAATACCAAAAAAATTGCGAAAACAGAAAAAAAATCATATTTTTCCTTGTAATCCGTTTTTTAAATTTCAAGGACCATGCTAAACGCCTTACACATGTCCGATCGTCCTAAATTTTTGTGAGACGTATATTTACCTCCAAATGAATATATTTAGGGTAAGTTAGGATCAGTATCTATCAATTTTTTTTTTTTTGGAGCTCCATATAAAATAAATCAGAGCCAAAACATAAAAGGTGCAATTTTAAAAATTTAAAAAAAAATTGATTGAAATTAAATTGAAATTAAAAGTTGCGTAATTTAGAGTAGAATTTTTATAGTTTTTTACAAAAAAATCGAAGGTTTCGGACTTTTTCAAAAAGTCGATTTTAATTTTTAAACGTCAAAAAATAAGTGATAATTACTTCGAATAATTTTTTCATTTCTAAAACTACATTTAAATACCAACAAAACGTTCTCCAACTTTTTTTAAAATATCTATATTTTTTAATGGTCAAAATTAATTAAAAATTTCAATTTTTTTATTTTTTGGAGAAAACCGCCATTTTGAAAAATTGATTACTCAACACCATCTTGGAATAAAAGGCTGAAAATTGGTGTCCAAGTTGCATTTAATAAGGACTAAAACATATCCAAAAATAATATAAATCGAAAGGGGTCGGGTCTAAAAGTGAGTGATTTGACTTGGAATGCCCCATATATAGATGACTGCAAATGTTCTCCGATTTAAAAAAAAAAAAAAACTTTTTTTGAGTCTAAAAACATGATGGATGAACGAACCACTTTCATACAAAAAATTTAAATATTTGAAGTCATAATTTAAAAATTTTGGAGTCATAATACACTTAAAATATTATGTAAGTAAATTCAACAGAAAATACGTTTGAAACAAATGAAACTTTATTTAAAAAACGGACTACTTACATTTCATTTAAAACAAAAACATTTCTCAGTTATTTTTAAAAGTTAATTAATAACTGTTGAAATCCGTAAAAATAACTTAAAAATCCGTAAAAAATGACTGACAAAATTTTACGGAAAAAACGGTTAAAATAACGGAAATTTACATTCATTTTTATTTATTTTTTTAGAAATAATTTTAAAAAACTTCGAACCTGAGCAGAATCGAACTCATAATTTCTGGCTGATAGCCCAGCACGCTACCCTCTGTGCCACAAGCTACTTATATTTTCAGCAAATAAATTTCGTTTTCAAATTCAAAAAAAAAAAATCTAATTTTAGAAATTTTTAAATAACTGACAAATAACAAACGACAAATAAAATAATGTGGTTTGTTTTTTAAATAACTGAAAAAAACAAACGTTACGGAAAATTTTATTTAAAAGACAGTTATGTATTTGAATAAACGTTCAAAAAGTTGTTTAGAATATTTGTATGTGAAACAAACGAATTTTCTTTTAATGTTAACTGAAACGAAAACTATTTGTTTGACTGTGAAACAGTAACTGTAAAACTTTTATGAGTGTAGAGCGTATTTGTTTACTGAGAAACTTTAAATTATTAAAAAAAATATTTCTTTTTTAATATAAAAAATGTTCATTCAAAAATTGTATCATTTTATACGAAACTTTTTTATACTTTTTTTTATACAAAATTATTAAGTAAAATTGCAAAAAAAAAAAAATCATTTTAGTCACGAATAATTTCGCATTTTTGTGCAAATAAATTTTTACTATTTACGAAATTATTGATTTTAAATACAAATAAATTTCGTGTATTTAACGAAATTCTGCATTAAATTTACAAAATTTTTTCGCATCATACATAAAATATTTTCGTAAAATTAAAAATATTTTTCGTACAATATACGAAACATTTCGCGTATTTTACGCATGGGTTTTTCGGTGTATAAATATAATTATTCTTTTTAAAGTTGTTTTATGTAAAATGTAATTAAATTTTTCACCAAATAATAGTTATTCGTCGTAGCATTTACTTGTTTGTTAAAATGAAGGGTAAGTTTTAAAATAAAAATGTTCTTTTCTCAAAATATTGCCTTTCCGGTAGGTAAAAAAGGGCACATTTTTACCCCTTAGTCAAAAAAAGGGTAAAAGATTCCCTGTTATTTTCTCATATAAAAAATTCGAGTTCAGCACACAGGTTAACAGATGCTGTTGTTGTGCTAAGGGTGTATCGTGGTATTTGACGTGTTACGCTGAAGGTCCAGGGTTCAAATCCGGGTGTCTCATTCAAGCACCCATTTCTTGTAAGCACGCTTGTATTAAAAAATTCTTAGCCAAATAAACGCAATAAATTAATTTCATCAAGTCTTTAAAAGTACAAACTTAAAGTAATAGTCAATGGTGGCCATTTTACGCAGAAAATAAACAACTTAAATAGTACCCACAACACGTAGATAAATTTTCATAATATTTTTAATTATTTTTAATTAGTTAATTTTTTATTACTGTTTGTTAACGTACGAATGTGGGCTACACCATGATACATATAAAAGAACTTATTCTCGTCGTACATCAGAATAAAATTTTGTCGGTAAACCTAGAGTCTACTTAAGAAGATTTTAAATTAAGGGGGTTCAAAACGTATTGAATTAAAGAACGTTATTTGATTAAATCCTCATAAAACAAGATTTCTGTTTGTAATCCCAAGCTACCTCTGTACTACATTCCATACAAAAATTCAAAGAAAAGCATATTTTTGTACTGCACTCAACAAAACAATTAACTAAAAAATGGGAAAATTAACCAAATTCAAGGAAAATTGATAATGATTTAACTCAGGGGCGGATCCAGCTCTTGAGTTTGGGGGGGGGGGGAGAGTTTTTTTTTAACTCAAGATCCATTCTTACACACAGAAAACAAATTTGCTAATTTCCAACTGAAATTCAGTTGTTGCAACAAAAATTTGGTTGATGCATTTATATTAAGGTTAAAACAACTAAATATCGGTAGTTACAACTAAATTTTGTTAATACAACTGTCTTTTAATTGAAACAACTGAAAAATTCGTCTGCCACAGCAAAATTTAGTAGCAGCAACCGAATTTTGAGTTGCTACAACTGAATAATTCAGTTGGAAATTTATTTTTCTCTGTGTAGAACCACCCAAAACCTTTATAATGATTATGGTTATGTAATGCATTACAAAGTAATGCGTAGCCTAGAAAAATGCAAAAATGTGCATTACTTTTTCCCTACCGCTTACCATATGCATTACTTTTTAGTAATTTTCATGCAAATTTTTTGGCTTAGCACTACATGGTAATGCATTACATAACCATTACAATTTTGAAGGTTTTGCTGTTCACTTCTGTAGATCAGATTATAGATATGTTTCATAACTAAAATTTAAGACACAACTGTTTTAAACTCGTTCCAGAACTCTTACACTAGTTTACAGATATTTAGAACCACGACATTTTACATTAATTTTTCATGTTCAAGCTAGCGCTGAGTCCGAAAATGCAGTACAAAGTTACAAAAGTAGAACAGTGTTCGAGTGATTACTAACTTTTCAAATTTTCAGCTTTTTAAAATAGTGATTTTACTTAAACAAAAATATTTGCGGACCAAATCGGTGGATTTTTTATTTTTTTGTTTTAAATTAAAGATAATAAAATGCCTTATCAATTTTGTTTGCAGTATTTTAAATCTAATTATTGCCTTAGAAGCTATTAGTCAACATATACATAGATGATTTTGCTTCAGATTTGTCAAAATATCGATGAATAGCGGTAATCAATGATTACTAATCATGTTAAAAAATAGGCGATAATCATGTTGAAAAATTAAATCCACTGATTTGGTGTAAAGATATTTATATTAAAGTAAAACCACTTTTTTAAAAATTTAAAAAGTTAGCAATATCTCAAAAACTGTTCCACTTTTGAACCTTTGGGCTTCATTTTCGGATTCAGTGCAAGATTTTACGTTAAAAATTAATGCAAAATGTCGTAAATCGCAAAATAAAAAAATTTCAGAACTGGTTCTCAAAAAATCATTTTATCATTAAAATTTCTAATATTTTGCATTAAAAAATTTTGGTATTATGAGACTTTTTTGAATAGAAAAACTTTCAGCCTTTAACATTTTTGATATTTGAAAAGTCTTTTATTAATAAAAAGCTTTAAAAATTTAAAAATAATTCTGATTCTTTGACAAACAAACTCGTAGAGAAAAATCAGATTCTAAAAAAAAATGTTTGTAAAATCTGAGTCATATTTTCTTAAAGAAAATTAAATGTTTTAAGAAGTTTCAAATTTTATTTTAGAACTTTTCAGATTCCGATGCGGTTTTTTATACAAACATAATTCTAAAAAAATAGTTCTAAAAATTCTTTCAATAAGTTTTAGATTTGATGCATATATCTTGTTAAACATTTTTTTAGACTCCAATGCATTTTGCAAACCTAAAAATTTTTCGTAACAAAGTTTTTAAATTCACCGATTTTTACTTACAATTTTTTTTTGTATTTAAAAAAACAATTTTTCTGTTAGAAAAATTTTCAGATTTCCAATAAAAAATCTTTGAAAAAATTTACATTCTGTTATATTATTTCCGAAAATAAGCTCCGATTAAAAAAAAACAAAAACACTTAAAAAAATCCCCAAGAAAATTTTTGAGGTTCTCAGACAAATACCAGAACATTTTTTTGGTTCTGACATTTTTTCCTTTTCCTCTTCCTTTTTTTCTTTTTCTTTCTTCTTTTTCTTTTTCTTTTTTTTCTTTTTCTTCTCTTCCTTTTCTTTTTCTTTCTTTTTTTCACCCCCACCTTTGATTCTCGCCTGATTTAACTACATTTCCAAGTTTTCCTTCTTTTAAATTCAAATTTTTCTTAAATATAATGAAAAAAAAAGTTATTTAATATTACGTCAATTTGACCTAAAATCTGGGAAAAATCAGGTAACTCTAATTTGTCTCCCCTCATTCCAATATTCAAGTTTCAGGACAATCAATGGTTGCCCTCTGAAGACCTTCCTTGTCAGATGTTTCACACCGGTTCTTTGTAACCAAATTATTTGCTACGTATGTTTAATACCCGAAAAAGGGTATTACCATTTTTAGTCTAAAATTCAGTGTTGCCACCAGTGAATCAAAAAATTATACAGGAGTTTGTCCAAAATTATCCAAAATCCCAAAAATTATCAAAAAAAAATATCAAAAACGATTTTTTAACAAAAGTGGTTGATGGTTGATTTAAATTCAATTTAAAGAATATATCGTGAAACTATATTCAAAATATGCCAACTCAAATTTGACCGATATGAGATTCCGATGGCAAATAGCTCCCCTATGCAATACCCATCTGTGATAAAAATTTCAGGACAAAAAAATAATTTGTTGTCGTTTTACATCCATTTTTGCTATTCTGCTATCTCAAAGTACGTATTTTTTTGGTGAAAATAAATGCCAACTCCCATTGTAAATTTCCAAAAATTTTTTTTTAAAAAAATTAGACCATTTTTCTTATTGCAATTGCCATCCTGAACACGAATCTGGTAAATATTTTGATATCGAATGGCTAGTTTTCAAGATATTAATATTTTGAAATTATCGTTAAATAGTGTTTGCAAAAAAAAAAATTGCTTATATATATGTAACTTTCAAACTATTTGTCAGATTGAAACATTATGAGTGGGACAAATTAAGTCAATGATATAAGCTTTCACAATAGCTAGTTTGGAGTGATCCTAATACAAAACAGCGTGAGTTACAGAGTCCCAAAGTTGACCACCCTGAGATTAAAAGGCTTTCGGAGCTAGTAACTTTTAAAAATATGCAAAGATTTTTAATTTTTTTTTCAGTTTTTGCAATTATCGTACTTAGGATAACAAAAACCAAAAAAAAAAAAAATATATAAAAATTTTTCCAAAAAAAATGTTTTTTTATTTTCCGACAAAATATGCCAACTCTAAAAAAATATTTGTTTTTTGATGTAGTAATAAATGCCATCTCTCAAAAATACGCAAACAAGTGCAAAATATAAAATTTTTGGCATAGGTAAAAATTATTTCGAATATTTAAACCATGTTATGGAAGGTACATTGTTAATTTTTACAATAATTAGCGAAATAACTAGTTTCTTAGCTCTCCTGAACAGTAAGCTTTTTCGAGTTGGCATTTATTGAATATAGTTCGACGATATGAAATTAGTTTTTAAATAAAAATCATACATTTTGTACTGTTCAGAATAAAAAATATTTTATAAAATTAGAATTACTGGATCTTTTTCCAGTTCTTTTTATACCCTACACCACACTGTGGTACAGGGTATAATGAGTTTGTGCTGATGTTTGTAACTACCCGAAATATTGGTCCTAGACCCACTTTTAAGTATACCGATCGACTTAGAATCACTTTTTGAGTCGATTTAGCGATGTCCGTCCGTCCGTCCGTCCGTCTGTCCGTCTGTCTGTCCATGTAAACGGTGTAAACACGATACAGGTCGCAATTCTCGATCAATTGACTTGAAATTTAAAACTTAAGCCTCTTTTGGCCCAAGGACGAAGCCTATTGAAATTGGAAAAAATCGGTCCATATTTAGACCTAGCCCCCATAGAAAGGTCCTCTTTAGTTTTGGCTCAAATGACTCTAATAGTCGCATTTTAATAGGTATCTTTTCAAAATTTGGCAGGAATAAATGTTTTATACACACAAATCACCATTCCGAATTTTAAAGAAATCGAACCAGTTCTTCTAGTCTCTCAATTTTCATGAAAATAGAAAATATTTAATTAAAATTCTGTTTGTGTATGTTAAACGCGTACTTTAATAACCTTATCAAATCTAATTATCATCGGACCATTTTGGACTTAGGTCCCATGTGGAAATTTCGCCCGATATTCAGTTGAAGCGATTTATTTTCAACAAAAAGAAGCCTATTCCACTCAAATTTGATTAGTGATTTTTAAGTGTTTTTATCGGCGCATGCCATATTCTGTTTTGTTATTAAGGGTTTGTGATTGAAGAAGAAAACATTGTATTTCTAAAGATTGCTTTTTTACACTTATTAAAGATTTGACAAAATATAGATCTAATCAGTCCATGTTTGAACTTGGGACCCATGGTCCGGGAAACTCTGGTGTAGGGTATTATATGGTCGGTCTTGACCGACTATAATTTTCTTACTTGTTTTTAATTTTTTTTGTGGGCTCAAAATTTGTACCCCATTTCTTTCAATGCCTTTCTTTGTAAAAAGAATTGAAGCAACAGTATTTGAAGATAATTTATTTCGTAAATCGTTTTTTGTTTTCTTTAATTTACTAAAAACTCTTTCTACTGATGAATTAGAAAATGAAAGAATCATAAGAAATATAAAAACAACTTCTAAATTTAGAAAAAGATTTCACCAGCACAATTTGTAATTTTGAAAACTTTTGCCCAATAAGTTTGGACATCCAAATAATCAAACAGATCATATTTTTTTGTGGTCCAATAGGGCTTAGAGGTTCAGCTCCAAATTTAAAAGGTATTGCCAAAACTAACAACAAAGTGCTGTCAAATAAGAAGTAAATAAAAAAATCGACAACTTAAATAAAAATAAAAAATAAACTATATTTTGTCCATGTAAAACTTTAAATTGTAAATGATAAAATTATCCACAAATTATCCAAAAATGTAATTATCCAAAGAGTATCCAAAAAATTTTAAATTATCCATTTTTTGGATAATTATCCAAGAAGTGGCAACACTGCTAAAATTATGGATTTTAGAACCAATTAAATGAAAATCAATCGTGAATTGGTTTACGCAGTTTCGGTGTGCGTTTTTTTCTCTGGTTTCAATTAGGGACGCAAACCGGGGTATTGGTGTATTTTAACATGACAGCTGGGGCTTTCTAACGCTAAGAAATTCGAAAGTTTTTCATTTTAAAGTACCCTATTGTATGTGTATTTATGTGTATTAAGTATGGCCGGTGCTTGATTCTATACACATAAGCTGATTGTGAGTGTCATAAATAACCTGAGGATGGATGTAGCCAAGAAGGATGAAATGAACGAATGGATGGATGTATAAAATTAACATTACACGTAAAATCATAAAATTAAACTAAATATGAATGATGTCATTTAAACTGAGTTTCATTTCTGACACCAAGGTACATTTTAAGAAAAATTCCACTCTTGGGCATTATAAATTGTAACATTTTTTTTTTTCAAGAATATTAACTTTATTTTATAAAAGATTTAAAGAAAATAACTTTTCATAATTAATTTGCTGTACAACCTGATGTAACCTGAATGACCTTAACTACTGTGACCAGACAAAATTTTTTTCATCAACGCCACACACATCACAAATGCAGGTACACTCAAAAAAAAAAAACAATTATTTTAAAATACGAAGATAATCCAAAGAGCAACAAGAAAAGTTTTAGATTTCCAGAATCCAATAATTTTGGAAATTTTGAGAGAAAACTCACGCCCTATTTAAAATAAAATCAGTTTTCTACTATAAATTGTATAAAATTAATCAAATTGTGTAATTCTACAGAAAGTTTGAAAGTTTAAATAGAAAAATTTGCTAAACATCTGTTTAATTAATATTTCAAAGTAAGAAATTAATAAAATTACAAATAAAATATCGTTGTTTGGTAATTAAAAAAAAAAAGATTTTCCTGACATTTATATTTTTATACCCTCAAAATACAGCATAGCGGTATCCTCACTTTGTCATTACGTTTAAAACCAGACAAGGGAAAAGTGTAAAACTTAAAACTCTTCAATGAAAAAAAACCAAAAGTATTTTTTCCAAAAAAATTTAATTCAATTTTTAAATAAATTTCCTACAATTTTAAAATAAAACTCGGTACCGAGTTTTAAAAATAAAACTCCGAAATAAAAAGAGTTTTATTTTCATACAATTAATTTTATTTAAAGTAAACATAAAAATGTTTTTGGGTTTTAACATTTTTATGTAAAATAGTTGATAATATGATAAAATATGACCTCACAAAATAGTAACATTAGTTGAAATTAAATTCATCTTATTTAAATTTATTGATACTCCTAATAGAACTCTCATTTGTTAAAAAAAACCTTCTATTAACGAAATATTGGTCTAAAAAAGTGATCTCTTAATATTTTGTTTGTTTATTGCATAAAAAATATTTTTGCAAAAATCGCTTATAAATTTTAAAAAATAAACACTCTTCAAAATTAAATGTATGAACTAAATAGATTTTTTTCTCCTAATTGCAAATCAGTATAAATATTTCTAGCGTTTACCGTTTTTAAGATATTTGCGTTTGAAGATTCGAATAACCGCTAATTTAGTACTTTCTGTAGTTCCAATGTAACTTATTGGAAAATTGGAACCAGAAAATTTTATGGGTAGTAAATAGACCTCGTGAACCCAAATTATTTTGATCCATTTTTGAAATATTCGAGACTGGAAATAAATACTGTAAACAAATTTAAGCATCAATGACCACTAGTGAGAAAAGTAATGGGTACAGACGCACTGTGTCTTTAATATCTAAAAACTCGGTAATCTTGAGCAAAAAGTTCAGCATGTTCCAAAACCAATAAAACGAATATTTAAATAATATTATTTTTATTAAGGGGGGTTAAAAAAAATAAACAGCCTTTATGTATTTTTTGAAGCATCTATATAAAAATATATACGCTATATTTTTTAATTATGATTTTTTATTTGAAAGATAATTTATTGTAATATTTTTAAAATTTTATAACACAAAATTTGGTGGACTGAAATTTCCACTTAATTGTAGAATGTTTTTTTTAAGGACAAAATCGGCTGCCGTTGTACATTTAAAAGTACTGTACCGATTTTGATGATAATTTTTGATTTGTAGATTATTAAATTCGATAGTACTTACTTGTCGTGGCCATATTTTTAAATTTTTACCTAATTATGTTTTTTGAAAAAAGAAAAGTAAATTTTTTAATTTTTTAAGTTTATATTAGCATAATTCCAACAAAAATCAATGTTTTTCAAAAAATGGCCACGGTAATAACTAGAGAATTTAATAATCTACTAATCAAAATCGGTTCAGTAGCAGGTTTTGAACCGATCGGCTTGTTTGTCTGTTCAGTAGTATTTGCTGTACAACTGCAGCCGATTTTGTCTTTAAAAAATAGAATTGAGTGGCAATCCTGGAAATTCTTGTTGACCAAATTTTGTGTAATAAAATTTTAAAAATATAACAATAATGCATCTTGCAAATAAAAAAAACCGAATGGAAAAATAATGCGTATTTATATTTGTATAGCTGTTTAAAAATTGCTCACGTTAAGACTAATTTTTTCCTTTATACCCCCTTTAAACCTAATGAAAACATTTAAGATGAGATATATTATTTTTATCTAAACTTTACAATTCATATTATTTTCAAAAATAATACCAAAATAAATTTCGTTTTATTTTTAAGGTAAAATAAAACTCTTTTTTTTGAGAGAGTTTAATTTTTGATATTATAAAACTCCTAAATTTTTAAGAGTTTTATTTTTTGAAATTATAAAACACCAAAAATTTTAAGAGTTTTATTTCAAAATAAATTTAAATTTGAATAATTTAAACATTATTTTAATAAAGTACGGAGTTTTTCCTTGTCTGTTTAAAACGCATCGAAGTATTGGTTAGGGACCCTAGAAAGTATATCGTCACCTAAAATGCAAAACGCCCTTACACAGAAAAAAAAAACGAATTGTTATATTGACCCCCATATTTGTGAATACAATTAACTTTTTCACTGAAAGTGCTCCTATACGGAAATTTGTGATATCAACTAACGTTTGTAAATATTGATAGTTGAAAAAAATGTAAAAAAAAAATGATAAACGAGTTTGTAATAGTTCCTTAAATTATTATTTGTATTGGCAAATGTACAAAATATTAATTTTTTTTCAACAAAGAAATTCAACAAACACAAACACAATTTGTTGATCTGACAAACGTAAAAAATCTTATTTTTTTTTTCAACAAAGAAATTCAACAAGGTTGTAAGTGGCTGCTGACGTTTTACGTCAACACACGTAGACTCTGAGGTCCATTGTGATGAAATTCAACAAACACAAAAACTATTTTGTTGACATGATAAAATAATTTTGAAATAAAGTTACTTGACTAAGTTTGTTGAAAACAAAATGGAAATTTTGTATTATGGACTAACAGGCGGCCGTTTTTACTAAATGTTTGGTTGATATCATGTTTGGTGGATTTACAATTGCTGTTTGTTGATTTAAATTTGACGATTTTATTTTCTGTGTACTAACAAAAATTCAAAATCGGTATTTTGATTGATTCTGGAGTACTTATTAACCTGCACGTCCTTACCAAAAATTAGGGTCCCATAATAAAAATTAGCGATTTTATAGCACAAAATAAAAAACATGTGAATTGCGAAATCGCCAATGGACGCAATTAGAATTACATTTTTAATCATTTTGTGATTAATTTTGATACTTAAATTATAAATAAATACAAAATAAATACATATTAACAAAACGTACGTCCACACAAAATTTTAGCCCAATTCAATCAAAACCAACAAAGTTATCAAAAAAATTCAAAGTTTTACTCTATACTAAGGCTGTCAAACGGGATCGGTTTTTTAAAATCCCGGGATTCGGGATTTGAAAATCGGTGACAGGACATAATCCCCACGGACATTACCCCCATAACGGAAATGGGGATTATGACCGAATTCATTTCGGTCATAATTCCCATAATAGTTTTGGGGACTATGACCGTTTCCAAAACGGTCACAATCCCAATGGGGATTATGTCCGTTCCTTGTTGGGATTACGACCGAACTTTTTTCGGTCATAACCCCCATTCCCATTATGGGGAGTAAGTCCAAAGTAATTTTGGTCATAATCCCCGTTTTCTGCAGAGAGGGTGGGCTTAATGCATGGAGTTTGTAAGCCCGGCCGAAGGCCGGCTACGCAGAAAAACTTTTAAGTAAAAAAAAAAAAATTCTTTTAATTTTGGGATTATGACCAACTACTATAGAAGACATAATCCCCATAATGGGGATTATGGCCATTTGTTACGTGGTCATTATCCCCATAAATCTGGGAATTATGTCCGTTTTTTATTGGGATTATGTCAAAATAATTTTCGGTCATAGTCCCCACCACCATTTTGGGGATTATGACCGAAATGAATTTGGTCATAATCCTCATAACGGAAATGGGGATTATGTCCGTGGGGATTATGTCATGTCACCGGTTCTTAAGTATACTCCACTTATGCAGTTTTCAAGTAATTATTATTATTAAATATTTACCAATGAACAAAAAAAGCCCTGAGGGGTTTGTTATGGAAAATGACAACTTTTATTTGCTTTTGGTTTCATCCCATTCCGATTTTGGTTGTTTCACTGTATAATTTTAAAACTAATTTAAAGAAAATTTAAAATAATAAAAACATTTTAAAGGAGAAAAGTAATAATATAATACATTAGACTTTATTTTTTATTTAAAAAAGTTTTTCTTCCAATTTTGAACGTTCGGCAAAATTTGTATTCTCCTACGCCTAAAACTTATGTGGTACAAATTTGAGGCCAATCGGATTAAATTTACCCGATTTTTTTAGAAAATTTTCGCCAAAACCTGCAAACTTTGGTCAAAGGGCTCCGTGACTGTGGCTTAATGGTTAGTGCGTTGGACTATTATTCAGCAAGCCTGGGTAGAATTCTCAGCTCAGCCAAATTCGTGGCCAGCTACGTTGAAAATTAAAAAAAAAGTTTTAGTTTTAATTTGTTTATGTAAATGTAACAATAATTGAACAAAGTTGTATTTTTAAAAATAAATTCTCATACATTTTTAATATTTACAAAATCCCAGGACTTGAGCTTAAAAATCCCGGGGTTTGGGATTTATTTTATGACAAAAATCCTGAGATTTCAGGATTCGGGATTGACAGCCCTACTCTATACTGTTTTTTGCTTCTCCTGTAAAGTTTATAAAATGTTAGTTTGGGCCTTTTGCATTTTAGGTGACGATATGAGCAAATCAATGGGAAATTTAACAGACGGAACACCGACTTTGTTTATTTTTGGTTATTTTATAGAGATTTACTAAGATTAAAACCCATAATTTTTTTTTTGGATCAATACTTTGTAAGATATGGGCGTTTAAAAAAGCGCTTTTTTTGGCAATATTGACTGTTAGACAGTTTTTTAAAATTTTTGTACTCGGAAACCGCAAGTCGTACGAAAAAACTTATAAATACAATATTGTAGATAAAATTATGAAATTAAAAAAATTACAAAAAAAAAATTAAAAAATTTCAGCAAAAATTTTTGAAAACAATATTTAAATGTCCTTTTTTCCTTGCAAGGACACCATGGATTTCCAAAAGCAAAATTTTGTTTAAAAGTTTAACGCTGCACAGAGGGCCAGCATGATCCAATTCCGGCCAAAAGTCTTTATCGTTGTTGGATCCGTCTGAAAATGTGCTTCTATAGGAATTCGAGGTCGCTGATTTCAAAATTTAGCTAAAAACCAAAAAAATCAAAATGGCGGATCCAATATGGCGGACAATTTTTTTTTAAAAATTGTCCGATTGAACTCAAATTTTGTTTTATGCGGGTCTTGGAGTTACTGAATAAGAATTGTTACTCCGAATTTTGAAAAACAAAATGGCGGACTAGACTTGCTTCTTAAAGTTTAAAGAATGATCCAACTCCGGCCAAAAGTCTTTATAGTTGTTGGATCCGGCTGAAAATGTGCTTCTAAAGTATTTCGGAGTCGCTGATCTCAAAATTTAACTAAAAACTAAAGAAATCAAAATGGCGCATCCAATATGGCGGACAAATTTTTTTAATAATTGTCCGATTTAACTCAAATTTTGTTTTAAGGGGATATTGGAATTACTGAATTAGAATTACTGGCGTGAATTTTGAAAAACAAAATGGCGGACTAAATATGCTTAGTAAAGTTTGTTACAAGTAATTAAAAAACAGTTATATTCCTTTTCTTTGTTGAAGCTAGCTGAAAGTGTGACCAAGTAAATTTCCGGGTCTGTTATCTTAAAATCGAACTGATAAAATTCAATATGGCGGAAACAATATGGAGACTAGATTTGTTAACTTTGTCTGATTTAACTAAAAATTAGTTTTAAGAGTATTAAGAGTGTCTGAAGTTAAATCTACGCACATAATTTTTCTATATATATTTTTTTATTTTTGATATAAAAATGGAAATGGTGTAAATGACTTATTTAGTCTCAGAAAAGCTTTTGGAAATGGTGACGACAAATTATTCACTTTTTTCTTCATTTTGGAAATTCAATAATAAATCTTTGAATTTAATTGGAAATGGTGTAACTGATATTTTCCATAATTCTACAAAAAAACTAGAAATGTAGATTATTTTTTTTCCTACACTTCAGGCACTCTCTGACGATAAAAAAACTATTCAAGCCGTAAAACATTATTTTGGGTTAAATTATTTTTTTAAAAACAAATCTCGGACCACTGCATATATAGCTAATTTCGCCATTTATCACTTCGAGCAAGTTTGGGCAACTTTTTTCGAAAGATATGGATCCATTCTATATCAAAAAAAATATAGACCGATTGTATCGAACTGAGGATCGCTGAGGATTTTTTCGGCGCGAGGTAAATATCTAAAAAATTATAACTTTTTTCACAAAAAACGCGAAATGCTGCCAGGCAAATGAGTTATATTTGTCCGTGTTATTTTCGTTATAAAGGCTTATATATAAGGTTGAACCACGCAAACAAAAAGTTAAACATTAGCAATAGAAGTTTGGAAAAAAAATTAAAAAAGTATCTCAACTTTTAAAAATTTTTTACTAACTTTTTTAACTTTGAAGACCTGTCAAAGGAAAGGGTGTAATTGGATCATAAAGATAAGTTCAGAAAACCTGCTTCTATATATGCCCAACAAACTGGTAAACATTTTTTTGAGAATTTACAAATAAGGACTTTTGGCCGGAAATCGATCTGTCTGGCCCTCTGTGCGCTGTTAAAATTTCAGAGAGTTGTTTTTTCGTTTTGTTGAGAAATAAATTTGTACCTTGAAAATTTTAAATTTCGATCGAAAATTTTTTGTATAAAAACAAGGAAAACTGTCAAATAAATATTGATGAAATGGGATTACGAGATTTTTTCTAGTAATTTGACAAGTTTTTTTTTTTTTTGAGTGTAAGTATATGAACTAAAGTTTTTCGTCATAGTTAGGAAAATTTCTTATTTATTAGCAAAATTTAACAAAATTTTAGAAAAATTCATGAATTATTTCCAAAGAAATCTCTTTTTTCCAAAGAAATCTTTTCTGTTGTTTGGTATTGCCTTTGAGCGGAATCGGTTCAAAGGTTCAAAAGTTATGAACTAAAATGTAAGAACACCTCAAAAATTTTGATATATTCTACATAACCTACAAATACAAAATGCTTTAAATGGGCTGCTGGTTGGCATTGTGAACAGAATTAGAATCAGAATGGAATTTTTACAAGTACAAACCATTTTTTTTTACAAAAAAAAAAAAAAATAAATCGCGGAATTTTCACCAAAAAAATTTTTCTGCGTAATTTTTTTTCTCAATACATACGGCACAGCCAAATTTAACTCTCTCACTTATTTTTATTTTAATTTTGTTAAAACATTTTTATGGTATAAGAAGTTCAAAGTGCTGTACTTGAATTTGAAAGATTAGAAAATGCCGTTTTTTTTTCATCCGCCCCCTTTTGAGGGTGTGGATATTAAAAAAGTTTAAATAATAATAAAATTGTAAAACTGTAATCCAAATACATTTATTGCGAGGGGTGAACGCCCCTGGTATTTTTTTTTCAATTTTTTGCTGGAGGGTATTGAAGATTTGACACAGCCGAATTTAGCAATCTCACTTGTTGTACAATAAACTGTTTTAAATTTCTACCAAGTATTACATTGCTTTTGTACACAGAAAAAAACGAGTTGATATATTGACCCCCATATTTGTGAATACAATTAACTTTTTCACTGAAAGTGCTCCTATACGGAAATTTGTGATATCAACTAACGTTTGTAAATATTGATTGTTGAAAAAAAATTAAAAAAAAATTGATAAACGAGTTTGTAATAGTTCTCTAAAATTATTATTTGTATTGACAAAAGTATAAAATCTTCATTTTTTTTTCAACAAAGAAATTCAACTAACACAAACACAATTTGTTGATCTGACAAACATAAAAAATCATATTTTTTTTTCAACAAAGAAATTCAACAAACACAAAAACTATTTGTTGACATCCTTATATATATATCATGAAATCCAGCAAAGATTTTATAAAATCTGACCGAGGGTCTTCAAAATTATCTAATTTTTGGTACACATTTGCTCTATAGAGCCAATAAAACATATCCATTTTCAGTTTTTTATATTTTGAAAAAATCGCGATTTTTTCGCGAATTTAATTTTCTTCAAAAATTGAAAAAATCAAAATAGTATGCTACTTTGAATATCCATATCTTCGGAAGTATCTATCGGATTTTTTCAACTCAAAAAGCATTCGAATCAGACGATAGTCTTACTTTATATTAATGTAATAAAAAAAAAATATTTTTTAAAAAAAGTGCATTTTTGATGCAAATGCATTTTTTGGATGCATTTTTTTTAACTTTCTCCCCCTTCAATTTTTTTTAAACCTACATAAATCGAAAATATAGCATTTTTTACACAAAATTGCGTACCGCTTTTTTTGTGACGGAGTTTCGTAAAATTTTCGTAATTTTTTTAAAAATACCTTATTGGTTTTTCCATACAAATTTATTTTTTTATTATTAAAAAAGTATGTAACCTTGAAAATCCATATCTCCGAAATTTAAAAAAGTCACGAACATTTTGTGAAACGCCGTCACAAAAAAAACTGCACCCAATTTTATGAAAAAAATGCTATATTTTCGATTTATGCAGGTTTCAAACAAATTGAAGGGGGAGAAAGTTTTAAAAAATGCATCCAAAAATTGCATTTGCATCAAAAATGCATTTTTTTAACAAAATATTTTTTGTTAGTGCATTGGTTTAAAAATGGATAATCAGTTGAATCGAATGCTTTTTGAGTCGTAGAAATCCGATAGATAGTTTCGAAGAAATGGCTTTTCAAAGTTACATACTTTTTTGATAAAATTGCAAAACAAACATAAAATTAATTTTTTGTATGGAAAAAATCAAATAAGTAGTTTTTAAAAAATCACGAAAACTTTTTGAAACGCCGTCACAAAAAAAACGGTACTTAATTTTGTTCAAACAATGGCATATTTTCGAATTATGCAGGTTTAAAAAAAATTGAAGGGGGAGAAAGTTTTTAAAAATGCATCCAAAAATTGCATTTGCATCAAAAATGCACTTTTTTTGAAAAAACTTTTTTTTTATTGCATTATTATAAAAAAGGACGAACGTATGAATAAAATGCTTTTTGAATCGTAGAAATCCGATAGATACTTAAGAAGATATGGCTCTTCAAATTATCATACTTTTTTGATTTTTTAAATTTTTGAAGAAAATTGAATTCGCGAAAAAATCGCGATTTTTTTAAAATTGAAAAAACTGAAAATGGATATGTTTTATTGGCTTTATTGAGAATGCATACCGTTAATATAAAGAAAATCGAAAGACCTAAGGTCAGAAAATAGCATTTTTTATGTGTTTTCTGGTGGATTTTGTGATATATAAAAATGACATGTTAGTTTGTTTGTTTGTTTGTTTGTGTCGCTTTCAGAAGAAAACTACTGAACCGATTGAAATGAAATTTGGCATGTAGATAGAGAATTTTCTGGAATGAAAAATGCGACCAATGGCATCTCGATTGGATGCCCCGCCCCCTTTTACGCCCACTTTTTGTGAATTTCAGATTTTTCAATATATTTGGTTGTTTGTTACTGTATTTGGATGTTTGTTACAGATTAGCATGAAATTTGGCATAATAGTATGATGTTTTTTGCAAGGAAATCAGGCGTCTTGATTGGAAGCCACGCCTCCTTTTACGTCCACTCTTTGTAAATATAAGATCCTCACAAAGGGGCGTGGCATCCTTTGGGTTTTCTTTCTATCTGGTTCACAACCACGGATAAACGGCTAAACCGATTTACATGAAATTTTAACCAGAGATAGTACTAACTGAGGCGGGAACTATAGGTAAAAAAAAGAGAGACCGATCGGCCAAGTGGGCGTAAAATGCCACGCCCCTTTGTATTAGATTGAACGTTATTTCTGCCTTTTCAGCAATTACGTTTAAACGGTTGAAACAATTTTAAAGAAATTTTCACCACACATAGTACTAATCCAAACGGGAAATATAGTTCATAATAGGACGGGGACAGACAAAGGGGTGGAAATGCCACGCCCATTTGTATTACATGGAAAGTTATTTCTACCTGTTCCGTAATCACCCTTAAACGTCTGAACCGGTTTTAATGAAAATTTCACCACACATAGTACTAACCCAGGCGGGCACTATAGGGTATATTAGGAGGGCGCTCTGACGGATGGGCGAATAAGTCCACTCCCCTTTGTTCTACATTGGAAGTTATTTCTGCATATTCCGTAATCTCTCTTAAACGTCTGAACAGATTTTATTGAAATTTTTAACACAGATAGTATTAACCGAAGCGGGAACAATATGCCATTTCATCACGTGATTGGGCAAAGGCGTTGTACTAATTCAAAATTACTATTGCTGCTATAATAAAGTGCGTTTGGACAAAGAGGCATTAGTTGCAACGCTTCTTTGTACTATACTAAAAGTAGTTTCTGTCCCACGCTCTTTTGTATTACATTGAAAGTTATTTCTGCCTGTTCCATAATCATGCTTAAACGCCTTAACCGATTTTAATAGAATATTCATCACATATAGTACTTCCGAAGCGGGAACTATAAACCATAATAGATCGCGAGGCGTAAGTTGCCACGCCCCTTTGCACCACACTAAAAGTTTTTTCTGTCTGTTCCGTAATAACGCTTAAGCGCCTAAACTGATTTTAACAAAACTTCCACAACATATAGTACTAACCGGTGCGGTAACAGTATGCGATATTAGCGCGTGATTGGGCAAAGGCGTTGTAGAATGCTGCACCCCCTTGCACTATTTGAAAATTATTTTTAACAGTTCCGCAATCACGCAAAAATGGCTGAGCCGATTTTTACAACTGACTAACCGATGCGGGGCCATATCAGCATGCGATTGAAGAAAGGGACGTAAATTACCACACGCCTCTGTAATATATTGAAAGTTATTTCTGCCTATTGGGTAATCACGCTTAAAAGTCGAGTACTAACCGAGGCGGGAACAATGGGCCATATCAGCGCGCGATCGGACAGAGGTGTTGTAAAATGATGCGAAATTTAAATTTTCACCAGATGTAGTGCTAACCGAGGATGGAACCATAGGGCATTACTAACTATCATTCATTGTATAATATTTTTTCAACCCGGGCAACGCCGGGTGCAAAACAGCTAGTGATAAAATAATTTTGAAATAAAATTACTTGACTAAGTTTGTTGAAAACAAAATCGATATTTTGTATTATGGACTAACAGGCGGCTGTTGTTACTAAATGTTTGGGTGATATCATGTTTGGTGGATTTACAATTGATGTTTGTTGATTTAAATTCGACGATTTTATTTTCTGTGTAGATATATTTACACATTTATTATTTTGAGTGTGGCTTATGTTTCATGTATTTAAAACACTGACTGCACTGATCTTTAAATAAAACTGAAACTACACACGCATTCATAAACACTGGGGGCGTCACAAGTTGTGACTCGAACAACAAACAACGACATTCACCAATAATTCAACCTCACCAGTAAACAGGATTATGTGAATGAAGCATTATGTTCCAATTTTGTGTGTCTGTATTTTAAGACTTGGGAGCATGAATATTGCAAAAATGGTTGTGGATTAAACAAAATGTCACATGATAGGCTTCAAATAGAAGCAACAGAAGAATTTGTTGTATGCTGCTGTGATTTTTAAAATCGAAATGTATGCGTTAAAAAAGTCAATATATCGACGGCTCCATTCTAAAACATGCTAAGTCTAAAAAGCTAGTTTTGAGATAATCGCCTTCAAAGTTTTTTTACGATATCTCGGGAACGGTATGAGATAGAACCTTGAGACCTTCTGTGTTCGAATCACAATTGTAATAGGTTTTATTTAAAATTTATAAATTTGTAGTAGATTAAAGTAACTTGCAATGATATTCCAAGTTCAGATAGCATGTTTTAGTTTGGAAAAAATTAAATATTGAAATTCTTTTTTATACCCTCCACTCTAGTGATAGAGGGTATATATAAGTTTGTCATTCCGTTTGTAACACATCGAAATATTGGTCTAGGACCCCATAAAGTATATATATTCATGATCCTTGATCGAGTTTAAGTCGATCTAGCGATGTCCGTCCGTCCGTCCGTCCGTAGTCTGTCTGTCTGTCTGTCCGTTGAAAACATGCTAACTTTTGAAAGACTTTACGGAGGCTCCTGAAGTTTGACATATATGTTCTCCATTTACCGGGTCAGGTTGGTATTGCAATCCAGCGAAATCGGTCAATTGGTTCAAAAGTTATGAGCAAAAGAGTAAATTTCGGCAAGGGTATTTTTCGAATTTACAAGATTAAAACCTGAGGGGGCTGAAGCTTAGCATATACATTTGTCGTTCCCCAAGGATATTTGGTTTAGAATTTCAGCAAAATCGGTTCAGTGGTCCAAAAGTTATAAGCAAAGCACTGAATTTCAGATTTGTTTCACCTTAAACTGTTGAAAACTCGTTAAACAAGTTTCAAAAGCATGGTGAAATACCAGTTTTTTAAAACTTGTTGTTGTTTTTCTTGTCGTGGGATGCAGTTTAGTTCTTAGACAAGTAAATGTTTGTTATTGTTTTGTTATTGTAACTGAATGTAACGGTGTATAGTAAGAATTTTTGGAAAAAATATCAAATAAAGTAAAATAAAAAGTGGGAAATATGTGAAAAATTTTTTTTGTATTGCATATAGGTATAAAACAACAAAAATATTTTACAAAGTAATTTTGTTACTCAAAGAAATTGTACACTAAAAAAAATATTTACACTAAAAAAAATGTTACACTCAAAAAAAAATGTATACATAATTTTTTTTTAATGAAATGTCACACTCAAAAAAATGCTGACAGTCAAAAAAATTTTACACTCAAAAAAATTTGATTGATTAAAAAAAAGTTTTACTCAATATAATATATGTATTTCTAATAAAAAATTTGTGGTGCAATTTTTTTAATTTTTTTTTAGAAAATTACTATCAGATGACATTTTGGAGGGTATTCATAGATTCGACCAAGTCGAACTTAATTTTTCTACTTGTTACTACTAAGAAAGAACACTTAGCATAAAACAAAACTAGAATGAACACTTAGCATAAATCAAAAAAAATAAAAAAATCTAAACATATCATGCTAAGTATACATAAAACATTTACTAAGGAAGTTTTTTTAAACTTTTTAAATTATACACAGAAAAAAATATTGAGAAAACCAATTTGAGTAATCACTTGTTTAAATTTTTAAATAAGATTTGAGTAATTTTTTAATTGACGCAATTAAAAATTTACTCAAAAACTAAAAAAAAAAATTGAGTAAATAATTTAATACAAAATTTAATATTTTTTTTTAATTCTCTTCGTGTTTTGAATTCTCGTTTAGTTTATAGTTTTTTGTGTATGTATATGAAAGTTGGAAATCATCTTTATGAAATTTTTCAATGTCTTCAAGACATAAATATATTTGGTAAAGTTTGAAAAAACATTTTTTTTCGAAAAAAAAAATTTGAAACTTTTTTAAAATTTTCAAAAA
This sequence comes from Pegoplata infirma, assembly GCA_963921195.1. Taxonomy (NCBI): domain Eukaryota; kingdom Metazoa; phylum Arthropoda; class Insecta; order Diptera; family Anthomyiidae; genus Pegoplata; species Pegoplata infirma. The sequence continues at coordinate 70,500 of CAWUER010000168.1, forward strand.
AATAAATTGATAAATTTTGAGTAAATTTTTACTTGACACAATTAAAAAGTTAAAGAAGTGGCCACTTAAAATCGGTACGTATTAAAGCGACCATAAATTTTAAATGAAACAACATATATTAACATGTTATACATTAAATTAAAGGTAAAAAAAAATAAAACCTTTAAAAAAAAATATAATTGGAAGTTTATGGGTCCTTATTTAGTATAAATTTTCTGGCTTCTCATTTAATGCCTCCTATCAACTTCTGCACAACTTTTCTTTTCACTCTCAAGCTAATTTATTCCACTTTGTTCTCATCAAAATATGGTTATTTACTGTTCCTGAACACTTTTTCAATTTGCGTTTAAAAATTGCCCAATATTTCTTGATTGGACGAAGATTTGAGCAATTTGTGGATTGATGTGTTTTCATCATCCATAACAATGCAGCCCTAAAAAATGATAAAATCCTGATCACACAGCAATCTGCTACACTTTTTTGCTACTGGTTCTTTATTTTCTGTTCTATTTGGATATTAATTAGCACGGTAGGACTTTAATCCAACATTTTTACTAATTCGACGTACAATACTTCTGCTAGTTTCATTTTTTTTGCACGATTATTGTTTGATAAGCCTGGGTTTTTTTTTTGAGAGACCTTAGCACTTTCTGCTTTAATTTTTTGTCTCGAGTTCCTGTTTTTTTCACAATTTTGATCTTTATTTCAGTGTATAATTTATTATTGTACTTTTTTTTAAAAATTTACACACTGTAGATGTAGCCATTTTAAGTGATTTTGCTATATTTGAACCCGCCAAAGTCGGATTTTCTAGATATTTGTGCACAATTTTATTTATAGCTTCTTTTTCCATTGTGTCTACACTTTTTAAAATTAAACTTAATTACTCGCAATTAATTGTAGATTAACGGTAGATTTGTTGTTAAAAACGTATGTTAATGTTTTCCCATTTTGATAACAGGGGGCGTCGTTACGATTACAACAGTGCGTACCGATTTGAAGTGGCCACTTCTTTACTTAAAAAATTTAAAAATTTTTAATTAAATTTTTAATAGTATCCATTAAAAATTTTTTAGTAAGCATTTAATAATTTTTTATTAAAAATTTACTCAATACTATTAAATCGTTTACTGGTGCAAAATTGAGTAATTTTTTACTCAATAGTATTAAAAATTTACTCAAATTTTTTTTTTTTTTTTTTTCTGTGTACATAGTACATTTGTGCTTATAACTTTTGATAGGATAGTCCGATCAATACCAAAATTTTACAGAATCTAAGTTAAGAAACGACGAATTTAGAAATGCTACTCCCAGCAAAACATGTTATGTCGACTTAGCATGTTATGGAATGGAGCCGTCGATATGTAGTACTAAAAAATTAAAAATATGCATTAAAAACTTAAAATTTGTACAACAAAATTCTTGTTTTTATACGACAAACGGCATTATTTTAATTATATACATTTGTAATACTAGATAAGATGCATATGCTGTACGTCGTAGAAATTTAACAAATGAACTTTTCTACCATATCCTGTGATCGGAGGCAATAAAACACATTAACATTTTCTACACTCAAAAAATTATGTTAGTAAAATCAACTGAAAATGTCAGTTAAAATAACTTTTTTGTAAGTTGTTTTGGGGTCAACTACTTTTTCAGTTAAATCAACTAACAATGTTAGTTATTTTAACTGACAAAAAACAATTGACTTATGTAGTAAAGACTACTTACATTTGTAGTCAAAACAACTAACATGTAGTAAAAATAAAATAATCAACATATAATTTTTTTTTTCAGAAAAGTTTTCAGAAAAAAAATTGAAGACCAAATTTTTTTGTTTTTTTTTTTAAAGTTGTGAAAAAAAAAAACGAAATTTGTCTCCCAGAAAAATGCAATCCCCTGCAGGTGTCTGAAAAATCCAGACCATGTGGCAACACGATTGCAAAAAACTATAAAGAGACAAACGAGTTGAATAAATGGATGTGGTGAGATTTAAATTACTAGCGGCTTAACTGTTGTTGTTATAGTCAATCTCTCTGTAGAAAACTATTAATATGCAATGCAAGCAGTAATGAATAAAAAAAACGAATAGTTATCCAACACATATCTAATCAATGCTTTGGCGGTGATGTCTAGAGTGCCATCCCACCAGTATTGTTAATGGTATGAAAAATATTCGTGGTTCGATTCCGGACTGGGTATTGATATTAATAAAAATTCACATATTAAAAAAACAATTACCATTAACAAAAACAAACTGGCATTTAAATCCTACTGATGAAGACAGTTAACTGGAACTGTCCGAAACCGGTATAGGAATACCAGAAATGTCTATAGCTTTTAGAAATTAAATTTTTCTTCTCAAACCCTCATATCAAATAGAATTAGAGTCCAGTGCTCGATCTGTACTAACAGAAAAATCTACAGAAATTTTGTTTTGTTTTGGAAAAAAGCTTTGAAAAATTTTCAGAGATAAAATAAATCAAATTAACTAGTTTAATTAACTGTTACTACATTACAGAACTTTTTTGTTAGTTATTCATAAAAACTACTTAAAATAACTAACAGAAATAGTTGTTTGATATTTTTCATACAAAAATAACTGATTTTGTAGTTGAAAACAACTAACTACTGCAAAATATACAAACAACTAACATAAGTTACTTCACATAATTTTCTGAGTATACGTTTTTTGAAAATTTTTTTGCGGTTTGGAGCAAAGAACTTCATAAAAAATGATTTTAGGAAAAAAAAATAAAAAAAAAACAAGTAAAAAAGTTAAATTCGGCCTTGCCGAATGTAGTGATACCCTCCACAATTTCAAAAAGATTATTGCAAAAAACTTTATTTAAAAGGAAATTACTTTTGAAAAAAAAAAAAATTTTGAAAAAAATTTCCGCGAAACAAAATTTTGGTAAAAAAAAAATCCGCGATTTTTTCTTTTTTTGTCAAAAAATATGTTCGTACTTGTTTAAATACCATTTGGTGTTCAATTATGTTCACATATGTCAACCAGAAGCCGAATTAGAGCATTTTGTATTTTTAGGTTATGTTGAATGTACTGAAATTTTTGAGGTGTGCTTACATTTTCGTTCATAACTTTTGAACCGCTGAACCGATATTGCTCAAATGCAATACCAAACTTCTCGGGAGAACTTCCAATATATATTTTAAGTTTCAGTCATCTCTGTGCAATATTTTGTCCGCGAGAGCATTTTCAACAGACAGACAGACGGACAGACGGACAGACGGACATCGCTAGAATGTCTTAAAATCGATCGGGCATCATGAATATATATACTTTATGGGGTCCCAGACCGATATTTCGATGAGTTACAAACGGAATGACAAACTTATATATACCCTCTATCACTAAGTGGAGGGTATAACAAGTGAGAGTGTTTAAATAAAAATAAAAAATTTCCCAGGGTTTTTTGGGTTCTGGAGACGTTGGGATCGGTGGAAGATGTTGGGGCACCTTCTCCTCTTCTCATTGATGTTATCAAATGGATTTATTAATTAATTACACTGTGCTAGTCGCAAAAATTAACAAGCTGGGCACCTTGCTGCTAAAGAGTCATAAAATTAAGAGTCATAAAATTAAGCCGAACAACTTGAGACATTTTTCCTAAAGAAAAAGTCTCAGATTTTGAGACGTTTTTTCTATAGAACAAGTTCTCAGATTCTGAGACATTTTTCCTTTAAAAAGGTCTTAAAAGGTTTTAGAAAGTTTCGGTATTTCTTCTTTTCTTTTTTTCTTTCTTTTTTCTTTGGAATCAGGAGATCAAAGACCACTAAATTAATTAAAATTTAAACCTGGAAATGTTTGTTCAGCGATGTAAAGTTTTTCATCTTCTCCATTTCTACTGTAACCTACATATTTATAACTGCATACACTCTAAAAAACACATGTAAACTTACTATTATAAATTGGGTAAATTTTTGTTGAATAGCACGCATTATGTGTTAATATAAACAATAAAGGCGTATAATAAATTCAAACCAATTAAACACAGCAAATTAAAAATATTATCCGTTAATTCAAATATTTTACACACAAATGCGTAAATAAAATTGTCGAACAACAAACACACACACATGTTAAATAACAAAAACGCCAGATAAAAGTATAAGCTTCCGTAGCGTAGTGGTTAAGAAGTGTACTTTCAAATCAGAAGGTGGCGAGTTCGATGCTGGGTGGCGTCGTATGTTTTTTTTTTTTTTTTTTTTGTTTTTTAGTTATATTTATTTATTCAATTTACACATTCAGAGTAAAATTACCCAATTTATAGTAGGAGTCCAGTTTCCTACTATAAATTGGGTAAATTTCAACAAATTTTGATTAGAGTGTATATACAAATGACTTGCTGGATTCAAACATATTTACTTCGTTACTAACAATAAGTATTTGCAGTTAGAATATAAAGAATGCAATAAATTGACGAGCTTCATAAAATCCTAAATAAAAAATAACGAAATAAATGTTGCTGTAAGTTGAACAATACAAAACATGTACCATTGTATACTCTGAAAAGGATTTATGTTTATGTATTTCGTTTCCACAGTGCAATTTAACAAAACGCGAAGATTTTCTTGCTCGTTAGTTTGGGTCAGTGGGTATCAGGTTGGTTGGCTACCATTTAATTTCCTCTCTCAAAAAGTTGGTTCTCTTAGTGTTGCCTATGCTATTGCATGTAAAAACTCTCTTAAACATGAAGAGAACCAATTTATATAAAGTGACATATTGTTTTGGGGCCTATCAAAATCTCTGATATATTCTTTACTCTATGGTTTGGGTTTTTTTTTTTGCAAGTGTGATATTTATTTTTACTTTACACTAAATATTAAAGTATGTGTAAAGTTACAAGAACTTCGAAGATTGTATTATTTTCAAAATTAACCTATGTATCATAAATTGAACATACCATTTGAAGTAGTCCGCTCAAAAAATAGTTATTTGTGAACAGTGTTGTCATATTGTGAGCAATTTTTTAACAGCTGTAAAAAAATAAGCACCCAATATTTTCTAATTCAGTTTTTTTTATTTGAAAGATAAATTGTTGTAAGGAGTGAGATCATAAAAATGTTAACACACATAAAGTTAAATATAAAACAAATCACTGAATTTTAAGACTTTAAACCAAAATTTTATTAAATACAATTTAATACAAAATCAAACAAAAAAAAAACCACATGGAATTCTAACCACTACGAATAAAGTTATCCACTTTTTCCGGAAACCCTCCGATAAAGGCTTTTTGGTAGTTTCTGTCACCATTTTAGAGCAGGTGGTCCATTTACGTTTGAAATCCTGTATGTCCTGGGAGACCTCTTTTAACAAGAGCCCAATATCTCTCCACTGGCCTGAGCTCCGGGCAGTTTGGTGGTATAAAAACCAGATTATTATCATTTTACCAAAATAAGTGGATACATTGTGCTGACTCAAGAATGGAAGAAGTCTTCAGCAAACACTCCATGATAAAAAGTTCGCTGTTTATAGAGCCAGATGTCACAAATGAGTGACTTCTTTGGCCGAAGCTACATATGGAATTTTTTAGGGAATTTCGTTTGCTTTTTCGACCTTAATTTCTCCGCAACATTTCTCAGCAACATTTCCTCGAACATCAGAAACAAAAAAATTTTGCTCAGGGAGCGAAAAATCAGCCACGAAACAAGTTTCGTCGTCCATTACACAACAGTTGTATTTTTGTATAAAATTTGATTTTAATTTTCGAGCTTTGGTTTTGGCCTCCAAATTTTTAAAAGGGTTTCTGTTGGGAACTTTTTGATATTTGTAGGACTTTAGTCATGCCTTACTTGGGCTATCCCAGGTTTGTTCAGAAAAAATGTCATAAAATTGACTTCTCTCTCGGGGGAACCATGTGAGCAGGGCTGCCATATTTGCCGATTTATCGGCATTTTGCCGATTTTTTGCCTCAAAATTATCAAAGTGCCGATTTGCCGATTTTTGCTCCAAAAATGCCGATTTTTAGACCAACTCAAAGAACACAGTCGCTTTCTATACCTTTTCCTCAGTAATAGAAGGTATATTTATATAAGTTTGTGATTTCGTTTGTAACACCTCAAAGTTTTGGTCTAGGACCCCATAAGTTGTATATGGGGCATTCCATGTGAAATCGGATACTTTGAAAAACTTTTTTTTTAGATTTTCCCAATTTGTTTACAGTTTTTAGTACCCTTCGAAAACTCCTTCGTGGTAAATTTTCAAATTTTTTTGATGACCCGTTCAAAAGATATCGAATTTTTAAAAATTGGTAGTTTGGGAGTGGAGATAAGGCGTAGGTATGTTTTAAAAAAATGTTGTAGGGTAAAAATAAATGGGGGTCGGTCTCAGTAATGACCCCTCTCGGACGCACCATTGGACCGGTAGAAGCTGATTAAATAAAACAAATTTACAAAAAATAAAAAAAATTGTATGGGGACCGCCTTAACAGTTATAGATAGAGGGTAGGTGTGTTCAGAGAAAATGTTTGGACTAAAAAACTATTGTGGGTCGGTCATACATTTTGTTGCTCTAAGGGCACAATTAGGGCAGTTAGAGTGGTTGGAACAAATTTTAAAAAATGTCGTTTTGTGTGGGAGCCCCCTTAGAAATTGGAGATAGGGTATTAGTTTGTTCCAAAGAAATGTTAAGACGTAAAAATTAATGGGGTCGGTCTTATAAAGGACCCCTCTATGACGCACCATTGGAGCAGTAGAAATGATTTTAAGATTGGAAAATTACAATAAAATTTTTTAAAAAAATTTTAAAAAATAGTAATAATCGTTATCCCACGATCTTCCTGGGCAAAAAATTTGTAGAATTGATAGAAGTTTTACACAAAAAAATTTCAAAAAAATCGAAGAGTACAAACATTTTCAAAAATGAGATTTAAATTTTAAAACTTAAAAATCGCATACTAAAGCGCTTTTAAGAATATTTTGGGATTTTGTTTTAGAAAGTACCTAAAAAAACAAAAATTTAAAAAAAAAAATTTTGAAATTTGGACCATTATTGAAGAAGTTATGATTAAAAGAAGTTTGAGTAAAGGAACAAACTACCAATTTTTAAAAATTCGATATCTTTTGACCGGGTCATCAAAAAAATCTGAAAATTTACCACGAAGGAGTTTTCGAAGGGTACTAAAAACTGTAAACAAATTGGGAAAATCTAAAAAACAAGTTTTTCAAAGTGTCCGATTTCACATGGAATGCCCCATATATTCATGGTCCCCGGTCGATTTTATGTCAATCTACTGATGTCCGTCCGTCTGTCTGTAGCATGTTCTTTAGGCTGGAGCGATTTTCGTTTTTTTTTTTATTTAGCTTACACACAAAAAAAAAATATAAAAAAATTGTGTATGTTTTGGGGATAATACAACCTATAAAGTGGTTTTGAATAATTTACCTAAGTTTTTTAGAGTAAAAAATTTGGTAAGTTATCCAAAACCACTTTATAGGTTGTAATTAAACCAAAAACTGACATAATTTCTCAATTTTTTTTTGTGTGTAGAATTGGGGCTGCCTTTAAAGGCCTCAACAGACGATTCAATATTATGTACAATCTGCATGAATTTTTTTCAATACAATTTTTTATACAGTATTTTTATGTATGCAATTTGTGGGAAAACGTCAAAATTATTGTGCATAATATTGCGTCGTGTGTAGGTATCTTAAGGGTTAACATTAACACAAAAAAATATTGGACATGTGGGAAATGTCTTTGGGTTGCTTTTTTATCTTAAAAATCGGAAATATCTGAACAAAGTGAAAAAATATGTTTTTTTCTAAATATGTGTTAACTAGCTGAAGCGCCCGGCGTTGCCCGGGTTGACTTATACATTAATATCGAAATAGCTTCTCCCCGGCGCCATCTATAGGGTCCATTCATACATACTAATTTTCTCATGACGCAACATACATACTTTCTGAATTGCCGTAATATTTCACTCTAAGAAAGAATTTTGTTAATAACTTCACCCTAGCGCCATCTACCTGGTTCAAATATCAGGAAACTTAATAAATATATCTTGTGAATTTTAACCAAATTGTAAACAACAGCGCCACCTAACGGGTCCAAATTTTATCAGTAAACTTATTTTTCTTAAAAAAATATATTTCGTGAATTTCAGCCAAATCATACAATAAATACCAAAAATTAAAATATTTCTACAGCAGCGCCACCTATCGGGACTTAACTAAAGAGAAACCTGGCTCCAGACTAAACTAATATATTGTCCAAATTTGGTGTCAATCGGTCCAGCGCTTCTTAAGTTTTAGTAACACGTACCCCACACAAACATTTTTATATATTAAGATATTATGAAATTACTGAAAAATCGTTTTTATGATAATCGGATTTTTTTTTGTCTGTAAAAATTGTAGTTTTTTCATGTCTAAAAGGGTTATAAACATTTATTAGTTGCTTAATTGTTCTATTTTGTGATTTTTTGTCAATAAAAAATATGTTTTATTGTATTTAATTGGTTATTTTTTATTTGCCGATTTTTTGCCGATTTTTTGAAATTGAAGTGCCGATAATGCCGATTTTTTTTTGAAAATATGCCGATTTTTTCATAAAAATCTTCTGGCACCCCTGCATGTGAGCGCTATAAGCTGATATCCTAAAAAAACAAAATTTTAAACAACAAAAATGTATGGGGACCACCTTAAGCGTTAAAGATTGGGGGTAGATGTTCTGAGAAAAAGTTGGTATTGCGAATCGGTTTGACTCGTCTAGGGGCAACCCTTTAACCACAAGTTGAACCTACCTATGAGGCATTCCACACCAAATGTCCCGCTACAGAAAAACATGTGTCCCGTAAATTTCTGAATAGGTTTTTTGGATAGCCCTATATGGAACTAAGAAAATTGCGTTTTTGGTTTTTCAAATTTTCAAAAACTGGACTAAGGTGGCGTGGTCAAATATTGGAAAAATGGTCAAATTTGTGTCGAGTTGCCTTGATTAAATATTTATCACATTAAAACGAAATGCACCACAATCTCAAAAATTTACTCTTATATAGTTTTGTATGGGCTATCGATTAAATTTTTTTTTTTTGGAAAATTTTCAGAACCCGTTCTGATATTTTCCATTTTTTAAAAAAGTCAATTTATCAAAAATCCGGCCACTTTTTTTTTTTAATTTTTTTTTCTAAAGTTTAGATGTTTGTCCATCCACACAAAAAAATTCAGAAACACGTTCGTCGTTTTGTTCGAAAAAATCGCATTTGAATATTGAATTTCACGACAATTTTGGAATTTCCTTGTATTTTCCTGTTAAAACATGGCGTATGAGTAACAAATTTTTGCGAAACCAACGAGTTGATCCCATTTTAATTATTTTTTGCATTTGTGGTGCAATATAGAGATGGGCGTGAATGCGATTTGACCCACGCAAGAAATATTAAAGTCACTGACGACTCGTTATTATTCTTAGTTTACTTGTGAGTCAATTTACTGTTACTCACGCAGTTTTTGATTATGCTCACGGTTGTTCACTCACGCTGATGATGATTTTACAAAAATAATAAAAACAAAAAATTTTCTATGAAAAAAGCACTGAAAACGAAAACTCAAAAAAACAGTGAAATTCCAAAAAAAAAAGTTAAAAATCACAAAAACTTACTTAAGAAAAATTTTAAGCATTCACTCATCTCGCAAAAATTGGACTTCCTATTCACTCACGAAATGTTCTACTCACGCTACCTCTTTAATATCGTGAATAGCTTAGTACGTGACTCGCGAGTCAATTTTTTCAAATGTTGAACGTTAAAGGATATGTACCTATAATGTAGTGTCCGATTTATTGCTCCCGCTTAAATGCGCTTATCCAAAGTATTAAATAAATCAGAAGGATATTGATGCATTTACATAAAAAACTCTTATAAACGCACATCAAGTGATCTTAAGATTTTGAACTCATCTTAAAACACATTTTTTTAACAATTGACGATTTGTTTTCGATATAAACGGTCAGAAGTACATTGATGCATATCTAAAAAAAAACTCTTATAAACGCATCTTATCAGTTTTACGCATTTAAGCATTTACGCATTTAAGCATTTACGCATTTTGCGCATTTACGAATTTAAGCGAGATGAGTGAATGCTTAAAATTTTTCTTAAGTAAATTTTGTGATTTTTAACTATTTTTTTTTTTGGAATTTTACTGTTTTTTTGAGTTTCCGTTTTCATAGAAAATTTGTTGTTTTTATTATTTTTGTAAAATCATCATCAACGTGAGTGAGCAACCGTGAGCATAATCAAAAATTGCGTGATTGCACAAGTAAGCTAAAAATATTAGCCAGTCGTCAGTGACTTTAATATTTCTTGCGTGGGTCAAATCGCTTTCACGCCCATCTCTATATTGTACCACACATGAAAAAACAATTAAAATGGGATCAACTCGTTGGTTTCGCAAAAATTTGTTACTCATACGCCATGTTTTAACAAGAAAATACAAGGAAAATCCAAAATTGTCATAAAATTCAATATTCAAATGCGATTTTCTCGAAAAAAACGCCGAACGTGTTTCTGAATTTTTTGTGTGGATGGAGAAACATCTAAACTTTAAAAAAAGAAATAAAAAAAAAAGTGGGCGGATTTTTGATAAATTGACATTTTTAAAAAATGGAAATTTTCAGAACGGGTTCTGAAAATTTTCCAAAAAAAAAAAATTTAATCGATAGCCCATACAAGACTATATAAGAATGTAAATTTTTGAGATTGTGGTGCATTCCGTTGTAATGTGATAAATATTTAATTAAGGCAACTCGACACAAATTTTACCATTTTTCCAATATTTGACCACGCCTCCTGAGCCCAGCTTTTGAAAAATTAAAAAACCAAAATCGCAATTTTCTTAGTTTCATATAGAGCTATCCATACAATCTATTCAGAAATTTGTGCGACACATGTTTTTTTTCGCTGGACATTTGGTGTGGAATGCCTCCTATTTGGAATTTCCAAATGTGTTGGCACTTTTTCGGCAAAAAATCCATAAAATAGTGTAACTTTTTAACAAAAAATAATATTTTATTCGTTATAATTCCAGAATATCACAATTGTAACTACCTAACTTAAAATTCATGTTTGAAAAATTATGGACGTTAGGTGACCAACCTATTCCCGAAAATCTGGACCAGGATCTGAAAAAAATTTAAATTTTCCCCATTCAAATGGCTTCAAATCGGAAAGTAAAAGAGATAACGACTTTTTCAAGCATGTTTTTTTAGGTATTTACTAGCGCTTTAACAAAATTCAAATTTCATAAAATCGGATAATAAACAACAAATTGGCAAGCACTTAAATTCGATGGGTGCAAAAGGTCTCCTACTTTAGGGGTCCTTGGAGGCGCCCCTATTGGACATGTCCAAACTTAAGCTCGAACTTACGTTAGCTATAACCGGTATAAATTTCACTGTAATCGGTCCAGTACTTACTGAATGGCCGAATTATTTAAAAAAAAATCGATAATAAACCACTGTATCATTTTCGTATCATTTTCGAGATATTCACGTTTGAAAACTAAAAATTTTTATTAATTCTTAGCGCTTTTTACGGCTCTACTGTCACATATTATTGCGTTGTCGCGACATTTTAGGGCTGTATTTTTGTAAAATGCATCTCTAGATAATAAATACGTTTTTGAATTTTTTATGGTGCTTCTGTAAATTCGTTTATGAAAATTTATCTATTTTTATTCATAAAAAATAATCGACTTTTTTTGCCAGTTTAAATATTGTTCTAAGTCGTTTTTATTTAAAACTGCAGCTTTTTAGTCCAGACCCGATTTTTAAAAAAGTGCTAGAATGAAAACTAAAAATTAAATATGAAAATTTTTCTTTAGAAAAAAATTTTCAAATTCTGAGAATTTTTTTATTAAAATAATATCTCAGAACCTGAGACTTTTAATATAGAACAAGTAGAAAAATTTAATTCGACTTGGTCGAATCTATGAATACCCTCCACAATGTTATCTGATAGTAATTTTCTAAAAAAAATTTAAAAAAATTGCATTACAAATTTTTTATTAGAAATACATATATATATTATTTTGAGTCAAACTTTCTATTAATCAATCAAATTTTTTTGAGTGTACAATTTTTTTGACTGTCAACATTTTTTTGAGTCTGCCATTTCATTGAAAAAAATAATAATGTGTAAATTTTTTTTTTTGAGTGTAACATTTTTTTTTTGAGTGTAAATTTTTTTTTGAGTGTAAATTTTTTTTAGTGTACAAATTCTTTGAGTAACAAATTACTTTGTAAAATATTTTTGTTCTTTTATACCTACATATATGTAATACAAAAAAAACTATTTCACATATTTTCCTCTTTTTATATTACCATCCTTTTCTTTAAAAACCAAAAACAAATTAACATTCAATCAGACACATACTTTATTTGATTTTTTCCCGTTACATACAGTTACACTAACAATAACAAATATTTACTTGTCTAACAACTAAACTGCACCCCACGACAAGAAAACAAACAACAACAAGTTTTACAAAACTGGTATTTCACCATGCTATTAAAACTTGTTTAACGAGTTTTCAACAGTTTAAGGTGAAACAAATCTGAAATTCAGTGCATTACTTATAACTTTTGAACCTCTGAACCGATTTTGCTGAAATTCAAAACCAAACAGCCTTGGGGAACAACAAATATATATGCTAAGCTTCAGTCCCCTCAGAATTGTCTTTCGAAAGTTATAGTGGTTTTAATCTTGTAAATTCGAAAAATACCCTTCCCGAAATTTACTATTTTGCTCATAACTTTTGAACCACTGGACCGATTTCGCTGGATTGCAATACCAACCTGACCCGGTAAATGAAGAACATATATGTCAAACTTCAGGAGCCTCCGTAAAGTCTTTCAAAAGTTAGCGTGTTTTCAACGGACAGACAGACAGACGGACGGACGGACGGACGGACGGACATCGCTAGATCGACTTAAAATCGATCAAGGATCATGAATATATATACTTTATGGGGTCCTAGACCAATATTTCGATGTGTTACAAACGGAATGACAAACTTATATATACCCTCTATCACTAGAGTGGAGGGTATAAAAAGTATCTTAGAACTAGTGTATTCAAAAAACCGGCCATTTTCAAAAACCGGCCATTTTCAAAAACCGGTTTTCGGTTTATTCGAAAAAGCTTATTTTTAAAAAACCGGTTTCCGGTTTTGGTTTTAGCAAAAAAACCGGTTAAACCGGTTTTTTCGGTTTTTATTCTTTAGGTTAAAAATTAATTAAACTTAATTATATTTTTACAAAACAGGCAAAACCCAATAAACACAAAATCGATAAGTCATAGCGCAAATAGGGTTAAATGTACAATTCATAACAAATATTGTACTTTACTTTTAAATACTTTGCTTTATAAAAACTTAGAAACCTTTTTATAAACTGTTTTGACAAAATGAAAAATATTGAAAATATTTTTCATTACCGTTTGTGATTTCGAATTTAATAAAACCAATTTTTCTTTTATAATACCACTGCGTGTATTTATTTAATCAGCCTTCTAACAAATAGTATCATCTGTATGACACCGTTTACGTCGCACATTTTCGCTGGAAACTTCGACAGGAAGTAACAACTAAATTTTAATTCTTTGCAATTGCGAGCGGAAATTACAAATTTTTTTTTATTGAATTGTTTAAAGAGCACAACTAATAATAAATTCAGACATCGGAATTTGAAACTCCGATTTCAACAATTTCAAAAGGATAATTTAAAAAAAATGGTTTGCCATAGAACTCCAAGGTGCCAAATTTAAAAAAAAATGTAATGATTTAAATATTAAAGGAATAAACAGACTTCCGGAACTCGTTGATATATTGATATTTACATACCAACATATCCACAAGCTGATTATGGAAGTACCGCTAAGTTTTGTGAGTGTCTAAAAAACTGTGTAATGTCAATTCATATTTTAACTCATTATATTATAAGTTTTTATAAAAACCGGTTACTTACTTTACTTTCTCAGCTTTCCAGTCCAGGGTGGACCATTGCTTCTGTTACAAGCCTTCTCCAGCTATTTCTGTCCGTTGCTCTAAGTGTCCAGTTTGTTTCATTTAATATTCTTAAGTCATTCAGCACATCTGTCTTCCATCTCTTTCTAGGTCTTCCTCTTTTACGAATACCATCCGGGGTTTGTATGTAAATTTTCTTGACTACCTTTTCTTCTGACATTCTGATAACGTGCCCCAACCAACGAAGTCTCTGTGCCTTTATATACCTAATGATGCTTTGGTTTTCGTTCAGTTTATCTATCTCATCATTAAAACGTATTCGGTAATTTTCTTCATCGATTCTAATTGGGCCAAATATTTTTCTTAAAATTCTTCGTTCAAAACACAGGAGTTGGTTCACGTCGAATGTTTTCAAAGTCCATATTTCACATCCGTATGTGAGAACTGGTCTTATTAGAGATCTGTATAGACTAACTTTTGCTGAACGGGATAGTAGTTTTGATTTAAAAAGTTTTAAGTGAACAAACCACGCTTTATTTGCTGCTTGAATTCGGTCTTGAATTGCTGCTGATGTGTCGCTGTGGGAACTTAAAATCATTCCAAGATATTTAAATTTATTGACGGTATCAAATGTATACGTGTCAACTGTAAGATCTGTTGCATTCATGTAGTTAGGAGATCTTAACATGTATTTTGTTTTGTCCCTGTTGACTTCTAGTCCAGTTAGACGAGCTGCATTTTCGAGTTGTCTAAATGTATTCTCAAGGCTAGATTTGTTTCTTGATATAATTAGAATATCGTCTGCGTATGCACATATCTGAGTTGTCCTATTGAATATTGTACCACCTTGATCAATTTCTTCTACTATGGAGTGCAGAAGAAGGTTGAATACAAGGGAGGATAGAGCATCTCCCTGTTTGACTCCAGATATAACGTTAAAAGGTTCAGAAAGTTCACCTTGTATCACTACTTTTGCGATTGTGTTGGTAAGTGTCATATTGATTAGGTTTACCAGTTTACCTGGAATTCCAAGTTTAAGTAATCGAATACCAATTTGTTTTCTATTCAAGCTATCAAAGGCTTGTTTAAAGTCAATGAAAAGGCAGTGTATATCTATGTTGTATTCATAGAATTTCTCAAAGATCTGTGCGATAATGAAACCCTGATCGATTGTTGATCTATCTCTCCGAAATCCGCATTGATAGTCTCCTATAATAGTTTCTGCATATGAGTTTAGACGTTGATATAATATGTTGGTAAATATTTTGTAGCCGCAGTTAAGTAGAGATATACCTCTAAAATTGTTACAATCAGTCTTGTCACCTTTTTTGTGGATTGGTGTTATTAAACTCGTGAGCCAATCATCTGGCAAGGATTCGTTCCTCCATATGTTAATATTTATTCGGTGGAGATATTCGTGACATTTGGATCCGCCATATTTTAACAGTTCGGATACAATGCCGTCTTCCCCGCTACTTTTATTATTCTTTAGTTTGTTACACGATGCTATTGTGTCTTCTATACTAGGTTCCTCAACGTAGTTTTCTGCTGTAAAATATTCTTCCTCAGTTGTATTTAAGCTATCATGTCTATTCAGAACTTCGTAAAAATATTCTCTCCATCTTCTTAATATTTCAGATTTAACGCTGATTAAATTACCATTTCTGTCTTTGCAAATGTTTGATCTTAATTGAAACGTTCTAGTTTGGTTTTTAATATTTGCATACATGTCTTTGACCTTGTTTTGCATAAAGTTGGCTTGTATCTCGCTAACTTTACCCTTCATGTAAAATTTCTTTTTGGACCTAATGATTTTCTTCGCTATTTTTTGTTTGTCCTTATAGATTTCCAAATTTGCTTGTGTATTATTAGCAAGGTATTGATTTCTTGCTTGGTGTTTTATTTCGTTTGCTGTTCTACATTCTTCATCATACCATTCAGTTACTGTTTGTTTCTTTTCTCCTATGGTTTCGAAGGCAGTTTCTTTTATACCATCTTTTAAGTTCTTCCACATATTGGAGATATCGGCTTCATCGTATTGCATATTATTAATCTTTTGCTCGAGATTGTTTCTATATGCTCTGCTAACTTCATTATCAGTTGTAATAGCTTCACTGTTCCAAAATATTTTCTTCTGTCGATTTTTCGTGTTAACCATTGCTATACGCTGTCGTAATTTTGCAATAACTAAGAAATGGTCGGAGTCGCAGCATGCACCTTTGTATGTTCTAGAGTCGATAATGGAAGTGCCATGTCTTTTATCAATAAGGATGTGGTCTATTTGTGTAAAACCTCGATTTCCAGGTATTTTCCATGTATGTTTGTGGATATTTTTATGTTTGAAGGAAGTGCTACTTATCCAAAGACCGTTTGATGCTGCAAAATTACATAATCGTAGACCATTATCGTTGCAAGTGTTATGGTAAGAGTATTTTCCTGTAACTTTGCCTACTATAAAATCTTCCTTTCCAACTTGTGCATTATAATCACCAATTATAAGTAGAATGTCGTGTTTACTTACTCTACATATTGTAGAAGTGAGTTTGTCATAAAATTCATCTTTTAAGTTGTCCTCGCTGTCTTCAGTAGGTGCATAGATAGAGAATAGAGAAATATTTTGAAATTTTCCCTGCAGTTTTATATAGCATATTCTTTCGTTTACAGGTTCAAAAGCAATTATGCTTTTTCTTATATGCTTGTCGACATAAACTCCTGTACCTTTCTGTCCAGACTTTGTTCCTCCACTGTAGTAAATGCTATAGTCTTTCTTTTTAAGTTCGCCATAACCGCTCCTTCTAATTTCCTGTATAGCACATATTTTAACTTTGTATTTTAGAAGTTCGTCTGCCATTTCAAACAATCTGCCAGGTTGTATCATTGTTTGAACGTTCCATGTTGCTAATCGTAAATCGTTGTCCTTTATTCGTTGCAGGGGTCGGCATCTTTGAGATCGTTTGCTTAGAGGCTGCTGTAGTAGTTTCAAAACAATTTTTATTTATACTGGTATGAGGGTGTCAACCTCAAGACCAGTCCCTTACGGGTACTCCACTATCATCGAAATTTTATGAAGGATCGGAATTCTTCCTTTACCTTCAACGCTCACCTTTTTTCCGGGCTTGCGACCGGCACCGATACGTCAAAACGAGATTGCTTAAGAGTAATCAGTAGCAAAAGTATTTACCTTTAGGTCATACATTTAGCTATCTGGAACACTTAAGCATCCGACATGTCATAACGATGGCAGGCTTATAAAAACCGGTTAACCGACACAAAAAAACCGGTTTCTCGAATATTCGAAATTCAAAACTATTCGAAACCGGTCGAGTTTCTAAAAATGAAAAAAACCGGTTAACCGGTTTTCAGTTTCGGTTTTGAATACTCTACTTAGAACCTCAGAGTTTGAAATTTTGCATAGAAAACTGTTTTCATGATCCTGATGCATAATTTTTATTAAATAAAATCAACATAATGTGTTTTCGATACATACTTTACAGATTTTTCGATGTATGTAAATGACTTTTTAAAAACGAAATTTATCAAAATCAAGCGTTTTTATAAAAAATCTTTGTTTTAAAACACAAAATATTTGCAATATTTAAAAACGTATGTTAGTTAATTTTATTTTGTTTTATATGTTGAAGTAAATTATTTTTTTTTTAATTTTTCGGACCTAGGCCCGGGCCCCTGAATACATCCATGTTTGGTAGGGTTGGGATGGAGGAGGAGCTTAAAGTGCAATTACCACCACGTGGTGGGCTTTAGGTCGCTCTTTGCTAGAAAAGAGCTGCACTTGATATTGAATTTTTTTTTTTAATTCTTCGATCCCGACCGGGGTCAATGACCCTGAAGAGTTAATAACAGCATTTTAGGGCATACACACTCAAAAAATAAGTGAACTAAAATCTGGGAAAATTAACTCAATTTTGAGAAAAAGAGGGAATGATTTGGCTCCAAAGATTTTTTTCTGGTTTTAGTTCATAATTTTCCCAAAAATAAGGAAAACAAAGTTATTTAATTTTAAGCCAATTTTAACTAGAAAATGTGAAAAATTATACTTCACATTTTAGAAATAGCTTGGGTCTAGACCCTGGACCCATGGGTTCGGACCCCATTTAATTCGAGACCCCGTTGGATCCTTTAAGGGTACCCATAGATTTTGAACCAAAACTTGTGTCCGTTTCGCTCTAACTTGCTTAGTTTTTGAGATACGGTAATAAGGGGCCTGATAGGGTCTTGAGAATCATAAAAACTGGATAACTCAAAAACTATTAATCGGAGGGCTTTCGGGTATTTTACGGAAGTGTTCTACGAGTCAAGAGCTACAACAATTACGTTGGACACTTTCTTGTGTTGGCAGTATTTATCGAGATATGTGCATATATATAATCTCGGGAATTTCAAATTTTAGATCTAAAATTAGGGTCTTGAGACCCCGACAGATATGCAGAGCTAGGCTATTCCATATTTTGCTTTATGGTCTTTCTTTTGAAAATTTCATCCGTTTCGCTCTATCTCGCTTAGTTTTCGAGATATCGCCATTTTGAATTTTTAACTAAATTCTAAGAAGTTATTTACTAAATTCTCAGAAGTCATTAACTAAATTCTAAGAAGTACACTTCCTCAATTCAAAGAAGAGAAATACGATGATGTTTTTTTAGTAAATTTTAACTAATTTAGTTCAAAATTGTTTTTTAAGAAATATGTCTTAAAAATAAAGATACGATTCTTAGATTTGTGGAAAATTTCTTTGGCAGTAAGAATTTTTTTCCTAATATTACAAAAATCCGTTTAAAGAAAACTATGAACTAATTATAAGTAAATGAACTAAAATTTTTTCCTTATAGTTAAGAAAATTTCTCATTTTTAAGCAGGGTTGGAAAAAGCTCGAGAGCGAGCCAAAACGAGCCGCTCAAAACATAAAAGGCTCGCAGCCAATATGAAACGAGCTGCTCAAAATTAAAAAAGCTCGTTGAAAAAATAAAACGCGCTTTTTAAAAATTGAAAGGCTCGCCGACGAGCTGCTTTTAAAATAAAGGCTCTCAAGCTTTAAAAAAGAGCTGGCTCAATATTTCAGGCTCGCAGCCAATATTTAGCTCGCTCCTATACATTATTTTTAGTATAATGAAACTATGCTTTTTAAATTTTATTACACTATTTCATTTGTATTTCACAAATTTGTAATTTTTATTGTTAAATAATGTAAAAAACATGTTTACACAATTTCCCATAGCTTTTCTGAATTTAAGAAAAATATTTTACACCATTTAAACACACGTTACAAAAAACGTCAACTACAGCATTTCCAATCGTATTTATGAAATAAAGTGAAAAACATATACACCATTTCCAAAAAAATCCTTGAATTTTAAAATCATTATTTATGAAAAATATTTTACACCATTTCCAAAAGCATTTTTTTGTTTTATTTTTTTATGGATATGGGTTTACCCCATTTCCAGTTTTATTCTATGGATATGGGGAAAGTAGTTGCTTACACCATTTCCAATATAATTCAAATAAATTTTTATTGCTTTTTTATTTTATGCAAAATTGAAACTACACCTTTTCCTTTTGGCATGCAAAAATACTGATTGGGAATAAATTACACCATTTCCATTCAAACTTTAATAAAGTTACATTATTTCAAATAAATTTTAGTTAATCACAAAAAAAATACTCAAATACACCATTTTATGATTATTTAAAATTATTTATGATAAATAATTTACACCATTTCCAAAAGCATTTTTTTGTTTTATTTTTTTATGGATTTGGGTTTACCCCATTTCCAGCATTTTCAGTTTTATTCTATGGATATGGGTAAAATAGTTGCTTACACCATTTCCAATCTAATTCAAATAAATTTGTATTGCTTTTTTATTTTATGCAAAATTGAAACTACACCTTTTTCTTTTGGCATGAAAAAATACTGATTGGGAATAAATTACACCATTTCCATTCAAAATTTAAAAATTTAATAAAGTAAAATTATTTCAAATAAATTTTAGTTTATTACAATAAAACAAACTCAAATACACCATTTCCAATTAAATTTCTTAAATTAAGTAATGTAAACAAAATATTAATTTTTATATGGTATTTTTAATTTTAAAATATGTGTTACTGTACATTAGAGATTAAAAAAATATTTACACAATATACATTGAAAATTGTGAAATTAATAAATTCGCGATACGCTTTCAATTAAGTTTTTCGAAGTTAAAAGAAAAATTTTGCTATACCATTGACACATACATTTCAAAAATTTTTATAATTTTAATAACAGCATTTCCCTCATAATTTGTAGAATTTAGGAAAATATCGATAACACCGTTTCCAATCTTATTGACCAATATTTTAATTGCTTTTCTAAACTTATATGAAAAAGTAAAATTACACCTTTTCCACTTGTTCGGTAAAATACTGCCAATAAATAAATTACACCATTTCCATTCGTATTTGAAAAATTTAATAAACTTAACTGATTTCAATTTAACTTCAGTAACAAAGCTTTAGATTTCAATTAAATAATTTCCAATTAGTTAAGTAACACCATTTCCAATCAGAAATAACGTAATCCAAAATAGGAATTTTCAAGTTGAATTTTTTTTAACACAAAAAAAGTTTAATGGTAAGAAAAAAATTAGAAATAATTTTTTACCATTTCCATTGAAAATGTCAAACTTAAAAAAAAAGTATATTGATTTTAAAAATTAAATGCAAAATACACGATTTTTGTTTGAATTAAAAAAATGAATAAAGACACCGTTTCAAATAAAATTCTTAGCATTTTTACTTAGACCGTTTGCAACTGTTTTTAAAAGTATGTTAAACCCGTTTCCAATTCATTTTCAGAAAAAAGTAAACAATCATATCAACACCATTTCCAATATTATTGAATAAAAATAAAGCACTTAAAACACAATCTTCCAATTGCAAAATGTGTAATTGAAAATTTCATAAATTTTATTTGAATTTTTTTAATAATGTGAACTTTATGTCAGGAATTTTTTGTTGAAATATTGTTACTACATTATTTGCTTTTTCTTAATCTAACAGTAGATGCTATATTTTGATTCCTTAAATTTATATTGTGGCAATTATATTGGATATGGTTTTTAAAATCCAATCGGAATTGGAATTTAATTGAAAATGCTGTATTTGGGTTAATTTGATATTTTTTGGCAAAGTAGATTGGAAATGGTGTAAACACTGTTTTTTAAAATCTAATCGGAAACAGTTAAAAAAAAATTGTGAAATTTTGTTGGAGTTAATACATTTTACTGCAATACAAATTTTTGGTTTAAATAAGTTTCACTACTCTAATAAAAATTACATAATATTTAATTTTAAGTTAATCCATTAAATCTATTGGAAATGGTATAGGGTCTTGTTTTAGTTTATGAAAAACATTTGGAAATGATGATGACATAAATATCCTGACATAAGAAAAAAAAATCTTTCAAAAAAAGTAATTATTTCACGTAAAGCTCGCAAAAGAGCTGGCAAATTACGCTGGCTCGTTTCGTATTTTTAAAAAGAGCCTTGAAAATATATGGGCTCGTTTGGCTTGTTTTGAAAAATGAAGATATTTTATTTTTTTATAAAAAAAACTATAAATAAAATAATGCGACGCAAAATAAAAATACAGTAAAAAGACTTGAAAAATATTTCTTTAATTATATCATTGTTCTGAATTACACCATTTCCGACGATACTTATTAAATTAAAAATGTGTTTTACACCATTTGAAACAGCGTTTTTAGTTTTATTTTTTTATGGATTTGTGGAAAAAAGTTGTTTACACCATTTCCAAAAGCAAAAATACTCCTTGGAATTAAATTACACCATTTCCATTCAAAATTGAAAAATTGGTTTATGTAAAATTGCTTCAACTTAATTATAGTTAATTACAAAAAAAAAATAGGTCTAACACACCATTTCCATTTAAATTGCATAAATAAAGTAATCTAATTCAAACATTTATTTATATATTGCATTTTCAATAGAAATAAGTGATTGCTTTATATTTGAGATTCCAAAAAATATTTACACTATTTCCATTAAAAATTTTGAAATTAATAAATACGCCATTCGTTTTCAGTTAAGTTAGCGAAGCTTGATTTATATTATTAATGAAAAAATCAATTACACCGTTTCTAATCTAATCCAACAACATTTAAATTGCTTTTATAAATTTGTTCGAAAAATTAAAGTTGCACCAATTAAAGTTACTGCTAAGAATTTTATTACACCATTTCCATTCATATTTGAAAAACTGAATTAAGCTAACTTTTTTGAACTTAATTGGAGTAAATAACTTATAAAGAAAAATTGTTGTGTTTTTTCAATAAATGAATGCAACTGACACCATTTTTAGTTAAATTGGAAACGGTACTAACATACTTTTAAAAATTTGTAAAACGGTGTAAATATTTAACATTTTTATAAAATACAATTGGAAATAGTATAAGTAAAAATTTTGTGAAACTGTGTAAATATGTATGCCAAAATCCATTTTTTTAAATTTAATTAAAAATGGTGTAAGTTGCATTCATTTATTGAAAAAAACACAACA
The DNA here is from genome assembly GCA_963921195.1 of Pegoplata infirma. Lineage (NCBI taxonomy): Eukaryota > Metazoa > Arthropoda > Insecta > Diptera > Anthomyiidae > Pegoplata > Pegoplata infirma. The sequence continues at coordinate 93,073 of CAWUER010000168.1, forward strand.
ATTTTTCTTTATAAGTTATTTACTCCAATTAAGTTCAAAAAAGTTAGGTTAATTCAGTTTTTCAAATATGAATGGAAATGGTGTAATAAAATTCTTAGCAGTAACTTTAATTGGTGCAACTTTAATTTTTCGAACAAATTTATAAAAGCAATTTAAATGTTGTTGGATTAGATTAGAAACGGTGTAATTGATTTTTTCATTAATAATATAAATCAAGCTTCGCTAACTTAACTGAAAACGAATGGCGTATTTATTAATTTCAAAATTTTTAATGGAAATAGTGTAAATATTTTTTGGAATCTCAAATATAAAGCAATCACTTATTTCTATTGAAAATGCAATATATAAATAAATGTTTGAATTAGATTACTTTATTTATGCAATTTAATTGGAAATGGTGTGTTAGACCTATTTTTTTTGTAATTAACTATAATTAAGTTAAAGCAATTTTACATAAACCAATTTTTCAATTTTGAATGGAAATGGTGTAATTTAATTCCAAGGAGTATTTTTGCTTTTGGAAATGGTGTAAACAACTTTTTTCCACAAATCCATAAAAAAATAAAACTAAAAGCGCTGTTTCAAATGGTAAAAAACACATTTTTAATTTAATAAGTATCGTCGGAATTGGTGTAATTCAGAACAATGATATAATTAAAGAAATATTTTTCAAGTCTTTTTACTGTATTTTTATTTTGCGTCGCTTTATTTTATTTATAGTTTTTTTTTATAAAAAAATAAAATATCTTCATTTTTCAAAACAAGCCAAACGAGCAAATATATTTTCAAGGCTATTTTTAAAAATACGAAACGAGCCAGCGTAATTTGCCAGCTCTTTTGCGAGCTTTACGTGAAATAATTGCTTTTTTTGAAAGATTTTTTTTTCTTATGTCAGGATATTTATGTCATCATCATTTCCAAATGTTTTTCATAAACTAAAACAAGAACCTACACCATTTCCAATAGATTTAATGAATTAACTTAAAATTAAATATTATGTAATTTTTATTAGAGTAGTGAAACTTATTTAAACCAAAAATTTGTATTGCAGTAAAATGTACTAACTCCAACAAAATTTCACAATTTTTTTTAACTGTTTCCGATTAGATTTTAAAAAACAGTGTTTACACCATTTCCAATCTACTTTGCCAAAAAATATCAAATTAACCTAAATACAGCATTTTCAATTAAATTCCAATTCCGATTGGATTTTAAAAACCATATCCAATATAATTGCCACAATATAAATTTAAGGAATCAAAATATAGCATCTACTGTTGGATTAAGAAAAAGCAAATAATGTAGTAACAATATTTCAACAAAAAATTCCTGACATAAAGTTCACATAATTAAAAAAATTCAAATAAAATTTATGAAATTTTCAATTACACATTTTGCAATTGGAAGATTGTGTTTTAAGTGCTTTATTTTTATTCAATAATATTGGAAATGGTGTTGATATGATTGTTTACTTTTTTCTGAAAATGAATTGGAAACGGGTTTAACATACTTTTAAAAAACAGTTGCAAACGGTCTAAGTAAAAATGTTAAGAATTTTATTTGAAACGGTGTCTTTATTCATTTTTTTAATTCAAACAAAAATCGTGTATTTTGCATTTAATTTTTAAAATCAATATACTTTTTTTTAAGTTTGACATTTTCAATGGAAATGGTAAAAAATTATTTCTAATTTTTTTTTTACCATTAAACTTTTTTTGTATTAAAAAAAAAATCAATTTGAAAATTCCTATTTTGGATTACGTTATTTCTGATTGGAAATGGTGTAACTTAACTAATTGGAAATTATTTAATTGAAATCTAAAGCTTTGTTACTGAAGTTAAATTGAAATCAGTTAACTTTATTAAATTTTTCAAATACGAATGGAAATGGTGTAATTTAATTATTGGCAGTATTTTACCGAACAAGTGGAAAAGGTGTAATTTTACTTTTTCATATAAGTTTAGAAAAGCAATTAAAATATTGGTGAATAAGATTGGAAACGGTGTTATCGATATTTTCCTAAATTCTACAAATTATGAGGGAAATGCTGTTATTAAAATTATAAAAATTTTTGAAATGTATGTGTCAATGGTATAGCAAAATTATTCTTTTAACTTCGAAAAACTTAATTGAAAACGTATCGCGAATTTATTAATTTCACAATTTTCAATGTAAATTGTGTAAATATTTTTTAATCTCTAATATACAGTAACACATATTTTAAAATTAAAAATACCACATAAAAATTAATATTTTGTTTACATTACTTAATTTAAGAAATTTAATTGGAAATGGTGTATTTGAGTTTGTTTTATTGTAATAACCTAAAATTTATTTGAAATAATTTTACTTTATTAAATTTTTAAATTTTGAATGGAAATGGTGTAATTTATTTCCAATCAGTATTTTTGCATGCCAAAAGGAAAAGGCGTAGTTTTAATTTTGCATAAAATAAAAAAGCAATACAAATATATTTGAATTAGATTGGAAATGGTGTAAGCAACTATTTTCCCCATATCCATAGAATAAAACTGGAAATGGGGTAAACCCAAATCCATAAAAAAAATAAAACAAAAAAATGCTTTTGGAAATGGTGTAAATTATTTATCATAAATAATTTTAAATAATCATAAAATGGTGTATTTGAGTTTTTTTTTTGTGATTAACTAAAATTTATTTGAAATAATGTAACTTTATTAAATTTTTAGATTTTGAATGGAAATGGTGTAATTTATTCCCAATCAGTATTTTTGCATGCCAAAAGGAAAAGGTGTAGTTTCAATTTTGCATAAAATAAAAAAGCAACAAAAATTTATTTGAATTAGATTGGAAATGGTGTAAGCAACTATTTTCCCCATATCCATAGAATAAAACTGAGAATTCTGGAAATGGGGTAAACCCAAATCCATAAAAAAATAAATAAAAAAAATGTTTTTGGAAATGGTGTAAATTATTTATCATAAATAATTTTAAATAATCATAAAATGGTGTATTTGAGTTTTTTTTTTGTGATTAACTAAAATTTGTTTGAAATAATGTAACTTTATTAAATTTTTAAGTTTTAAATGGAAATGGTGTAATTTATTCCCAAGCAGTATTTTTGCATGCCAAAAGGAAAAGGTGTAGTTTCAATTTTTCATAAAATAAAAAAGCAATGAAAATTTGTTTGAATTACATTGGAAATGGTGTAAGCAACTTTTTTCACCATATCCATAGAACAAAACTGAAAATGCTGGAAATGGGGTAAACAATTATTCTACCCAAATTCATAAAAAAAAAATAAAACTAAAAAATGCTTTTGGAAATGGTGTAAATTAATTATCATAGTTTCAGAAATCTGAAGGAAATGGTGTCGCAATTTTTTTCACATAGTTTCAGAAACTTATATGGAAACGATTTAAATATTGTATTTTTGTTAATTTCTATTACTTAACAGGAAATGGTTTTGATCATAATAATTTCTTCAATTTAATTGGATACTATAGGAAGCGACCTAAAAAGAGCCACTTTTTAACCATAAGTAACGACAACAAGCGAGCCATACATTAGCTGGCTCGCTCAAAAAAAGAGCCAGCTTTTTTTGCTGGCTCGTTTCGTTTGCATAGAGCGAGCTAAAAAAATTGGGCTGGCTCTTTTTAAAAAACGAGCGAGCCAAAATTTTTAAGCTCGCTCGTTTTAAAAATCGAGCGAGCCGAAATTTTTTTGGCTCGCTCGTTGGATAGAGCGAGAGCTGAGCGAGCGAGCTTTTTCCATCCCTGTTTTTAAGTTAAATTTAACTAAATTTTAGGAAAATTCATGATAAATTTTCAAAGACATTTTTTCCTTAATTTTAGTTATGTCTTTTTTTTTTCAGTGCATGTACTATGATGACGTGCAAAATGATATATCTTTACCTACACAAAATGACGTTTTATACGGACTTACATTTTTCACAATTTTGGAAATTCACCTCCCTTTTGGGTTATCTTGGCACTCCCTCCGATAGGGGTAAAAATAACATTTTGATGCCTAAAAGAGTGTTTACGTTAACAAAAAACATATCTTTACCCAAAAATAATGCCACTTTTTCAAACCTCAATAATTCTCAATTTCGACATTTTTAGCCGAAGTTTCACTTTTTGGACAATCGGGGTTATTTCTTGGACCTCCGGGAGATGTTAAAATGGAATTTTGATGCCTAAGAGGGAGTTTACATTTAAAATAACATATCTTTACCCAAAAATAATACCACTTTTTTGAACCTCAATAATTGTCAATTTGAGTATTTTTGGCCAAAATTTCGAAACTTTGACATTTGTAAAACAAAAAAGAAAAATCATTCTGGTGGCAGCTTGTGTAATATTGTTGTGTGCATTTTTTTTTGGCGGCTGTACTTTATTTTTACCAGAGAATCGGAGCCAGAAAAGCGTACTGAAGGAATTTAAATTATGACAAAGTGAATGTTATTAAAAAATTGTAACGAAAAGTTATAATAATCTTTTAGATAAACGTCTAATTTTGTTAAATATTGTTTTGTTTATACCTGAAATGCATACACACAAAAATTTTTTTTTATTCAATATTATAATTTTTTTTCACAAAAAAATATTTTACCAAGTAATTGAAAGGATATGCGCTTTTAAAGTTTTTTGCATATATTACGCAAAACAAAGCATCATTTTACCAAGTTCTTGCTTGTTTCTGATAAAAGTTTAGAAATTATTCAAAAGAGTATTTAACCTTGTGTAATTTTACAAACCTTAACCAAAATTATGCAAAAACTTGGTAAAATGTTACAAAATTTTTCATAATTAATGCAAAAAAATTTAAAAACGCATATCCTCCCAAGTTATTGGTAAAATATTTTTTTGGTGAAAAAAAATTATAATATTGAATAAAAAATAGTACAATAACTTTAAATGCATACTTTTACTTAATTGCTCGTTCGCTTAAATTAATATCGATAAAAAAATGTTATCATATCAATTAAATATTTTGTTGATACGACAACATATTTAATTGATTTAATTTGTCAATACAACTACTATTGTTAGTTGATATAACAAATTCCTTCGTTGAATTTCTTTCTCATATCAACAAATGGCGTTTGTGTTTGTTGAATTTCTTTGTTGAAAAGTTTTTCAATACAAATATTTGTCAATGCAAAAACCAATAACGGAATAGAAAGGAACAAATAAAAGTTGAAATTTTCCATAACAAAACCCTCAAGGCTTTTTTTAGTTCAGTGCTAGATTTTTTTACACGCATTTGAAGTTGGTGAACTTTTATTATAATTATGATAACAATTTCTTGAAATTTTTACATGTGGCGTGTACTTAATTTTTTTTATTTCCTGTAAATAACAATCATACGCAACGATGCACCGCGATGTAAAGTCCCAGCAAAAAATAATCGAGATTGTGGAAGCAGTTCATAATTTTGCTGGCATACACATAGATATTTCTGCCTTACAGTAGTGCATACTAGATGCACTACTGTAAGGCAGAGATAGAAATAGAAATTTTTCGATAAATTACGAATGTAAACAGACATTTTTAAATACATTCGCTTACAGTAGTGCATCTAGTATGCACTACCGTAAGGCAGAGAGAAAAAACTATGAATTATACGACGACTTACGAGCATCAAACAGCAAAACGAAAATTTGGATGACGCAATAAAAAAATACAATATTAATTCAGTTGATATTTTGTGTTTTTGTGAACGGACGTGTACGCATGTGCAAAAGTGAAAACAAAAGTTTCGACTACACACTATTCAGACATTAAAACTGTTGTGTTATTTGTGTGCCTACGAGGAGCACTTCCTTCATACAAACTTTTCAGGCATGAAGACTTTAGTGATGGTAACACATTATTTTTGTGCTTTATTGAAGCAATGATTTCTGAGCAACCAATATGCTTACAAAAATGCACATAGTAAGCTTCTAAGAAGGTATGATTTCATTACATTTTTATTGCGCTGAAATAAGCGCTCGGATGAAATGCTCTAAAGTGGGACATTGCGACCAAATATCATGCCATACGTAAGCAGGTTTGTAAGGGAATGTCAACTTAACATTCCCTTACAAACCTGCTTACGGCGAAGCAGTAGTTTTTGGTGGGGTGGTTTGTTTTTAATAATTTGGATAGGGGGGTTAAATAAAGCCATATGGCCTTATTTCTCAATTCAATGGGAAATAAGGCCATATGGCTTTATTACCAACACGATTGAGCAATATAGTCATATTGATTTTGCAACCAAAGTGGAAATAAAGCCATATCAGTTGAAAATGTGAAAATATATTTCCCCGTAAATCCTGCTACCCAAAAAAAAAAATTATTTAGCGAAGCCGCTAAATTAATATATGGAGTTTGTAATCCCTAAGCCCGGCCGAAGGCCGACTACGCAGAAAAAAAAATTTTTTTTGACTATCTTTAAATTAAAAAACCACATATACCAGGAACCTCGGAACTTAGAGGGGTCTGGAGGCACCAATTTTTTATTGGCAGGGTTTTTAATTTAAAGATTGTTTAACAAAAAAAGTTTTTCTTTGTAGCCGGCCTTCGGCCGGGCTTAGGGATTACAAAATCCATGCATTAAACCCACCCTCTCCGCAAAGTAAAGTTTTCTAGGGTAGCAGGCATTTTCGCTATCAAGTTTTTTCTGCCTCGATATGACATTTACGGTTTTGGGCAATAAGACCTTGGGCACTATGTCCGTACGCCATTTCAAACTCCATAAATTAATTTAGAGGCTTCGCTAAATAATTTTTTTTTTTTGGGTAGCAGGATTTACGTGGAAATATATTACCACACTCTCCGAAAAATAATGATGAACATTTTTAAAAAATATTTAAATGAGTAACAAAGCCATATATGGCTTTATTTCCAGTGGTTGGTAATAACGCCATATGGCCTTATTTCTCAACTCTTTGGGAAATAAGACCATATGGCCTTATTTCCATAATAAGCCATAGGCAATAAGGCCATATGGCCTTATTTCTCAATTCAATGGGAAATAAGGCCATATGGCTTTATTACCAACACGATTGAGCAATAAAGTCATATTGATTTTGCAACCAAAGTGGAAATAAAGCCTTATCAGTTGAAAATGTGAAAATATATTTCCCCGTAAATCCTGCTACCCAAAAAATAAAAATTATTTAGCGAAGTCGCTAAATTAATTTATGGAGTTTGTAATTCCTAAGCCCGGCCAAAGGCCGGCTACGCAGAAACAATTTTTTTTTGACTATCTTTAAATTAAAAAAACACATATACCAGGAACCTCGGAACTTAGAGGGGTCTAGGGCACCAATTTTTTATTGGCAGCGTTTTTAATTTAAAGATTTTTTAACAAAAAAAGTTTTTTTCTTGTAGCCGGCCTTTGGCCGGGCTTAGGGATTACAAAATCCATGCATTAAACCCACCCTCTCCGCAAAGTAAAGTATTCTTGGGTAGCAGGCCTTTGCGCTATCAAATTTGTTACGCCTCAAAAAGGCCTGATAACCAAAATATCTTTGGATTGCAGAGAGGGTGGGCTTAATGCATAGAGTATGTAATCCCTAACCCCGGCCAAAGGCCGGCTACGCAGAAAACCTTTATTCAAAAAAAAAAACAAATCATAGAAGTCGTAATTTCGACATTTCGTCCAAAAAAAATATTATGATTTTTTGACAATTTGGTTTTGGGAGAAATGACATTTTTAGACTTATCATTTTGGGCAATATGTCACATCTTGAGCGATATGACATTTACGGTTTTGGGCGATAAGACCTTGGGCGCTATGTCCGTACGCCATTTCAAACTCCATAAATTAATTTAGCGGCTTCGCTAAATATTTTTTTTTTGTGTAGCAGGATTTACGTGGAAATATATTTCCACACTCTCCGCAAAATAAAGATGAACATTTTTAAAAAAATATTCAAATGAGTAACAAAGCCATATATGGCTTTATTTCCAACAGTGGTTGGTAATAACGCCATATGGCATTATTTCTCAACTCTTTGGGAAATAAGGCCAAATGGCCTTATTGCCTATGGCTTTATTTCACCCCACCGTTTTCTGTGTAGCCGGCCTTCGACCGGGCTTAGGGATAACAAAATCCATGCATTAAACGCACCCTCTCCGCAAAGTAAAGTTTTCTAGGGTAGCTGGCCTTTGCGCTATCAAATTTTTTATGCCTCAAAAAGGCCTGATAACCAAAATATCTTTGGTTTGTAGAGAGGGTGGGTTTAATGCATGGAGTATGTAATCCCTAAGCCCGGCCAAAGGCCGGCTACGCAGAAAACCTTTATTAAAAAGAAACAAATCTAGAAGTCGTAATTTCAGCATTTCGTCCAAAAAAAAAATATTTTGGATTTTTTGACAATTTGGTTTTGAAAGAAATAAAATTTTTAAACCAATATATATCGCAGCTTGGGCGATATAACATTTACGGTTTTGGGCGATAAGACCTTGGGCGCTATGTCCGTACGCCATTTCAAACTCCATAAATTACTTTAGCGGCTTCGCTTAATAATTTTTTTTTTGGGTAGCAGGATTTACGTGGAAATATATTTCCACACTTTCCGCAAAATAATGATGAACATTTTTAAAAATATTCAAATTAGTAACAAAGCCCTATATGGCTTTATTTGGTAATAACTCCATATGGCCTTATTTCTCAACTCTTTGGGACTCTTTGGGAAATAAGGCCATATGGCTTTTTTTCTCAGTTAATTGAGAATAACACCATATGGCCTTATTACCAACTCGATTGAGCAATAAGGACATATTGATTTTGTAACCAAAGTGGAAATAAAGCCATATCAGTTGAAAATGTGCAAATATATTTCCAGGTAAATCCTGCTTCCCAAAACAAAAAAATATTTAGCGAAGCCGCTAAATTTATTTATGGAGTTTGTAATCCCTAAGCCCGGCCGAAGGCCGGCTACGCAGACAAACTTTTTTTGTTTAACTCTCTTTAAATTAAAAACCGGCGTACGTTCATATCGCCCAATTTAATAAAGTATTTTTTTTAACACAATATTTTAAAGTTTTTATGCGTAGCCGGCCTTCGGCTGGGCTTAGGAATTACAAATTCCATGCATTAAAACCACCCTCTCCGCAAAGTAAAGTTTTCTTGGGTAGCAGGCCTTTACGCTATCAAATTTGTTATGCCTCAAAAAGGTCTGATAACCAAAATAGGTTTGGTTTGCAGAGAGGGTGGGTTTAATGCATGGAGTATGTAATCCCTAAGCCCGGCCGAAGGCCGGCTACACAAAAAAACCTTTATTACAAAAAAACAAATCATAGAAGTCGAAATTTCGACAATTCGCCAAAAAAAATATTTTGTATTTTTTGACAATTGAATAGTTCATGCGAATAAAGACGAATAGACCATTTGTAGAATTTTACAGGGGACAATAAAAACGCAGGAAACGATTAAAAAATAATATTTTTGTCAACTTTTTGGTTTTAGCTTAAAGATTTAGGTCACATCTACCTATATACAAAATTTTAGTAAGGTATTCGAAAGAGAACTTGCCAAAAATTGGACTTAAATTTTTTGCTTAAATGGAAAAAGGGCGAATATCCAAAAAAATGTATTGAAATTTGAATAAAAATGTGTTACTTTGTAGCAGATTTTGACTACATTTTCATGAGACTTGCAGTACTTGACGAACTATGGTTGGTATTTGTTTGTAACACTTTAAGGACTTCAAGGATACACTTTTTAAGGATTGCCAGGACATGCAAAAAAATTTTTTTTTGTTAATTTTTTTTTAATATTCCTGCCATTTGATGCAGTAGTAATTCTTTATGACACTAAATACATTTTTAGGAATTATAATATTAACCCTTGACTGCATATTACGACGTAACATAAAAGGACATGAAAAAAATTTTGTTTTTTATTCCTGACATTGGATGCAGTATTAACACTAAAAGTTTGTATGTGGGCCATTCCAAAAAATTTAGCTCAAATTTTAGTCATTTTTGGAAAGGGTGTCTCAGATTAATTTGAGCCTTGACACATAGATAGCCCTCATAAATATGATATATGTACCATATATCGTTTTTTTACATTTGGTGTACTTAACGAATTATGGCGGGTCAAAGATTGACTTTTTAAGCAAAAGTAAGAAAAATACATCACGTTTAAAAAGCTGTAACTTCTTACCCAATGACCCGATTTTCACAAATTTAGGCTCATGTGAAAGCTGGGGTTCTTCTTTTAGAAAATATTTTTAAAATAACACAGTTTTTTTTACAGAAATGATGCAAAAATGCAAAAACATTTTTTCTTTTCAAATATTTAAAAAAACACATCTTCGATTTTTTTTAAAAAAATTCTGGTGAAAAATAACAATGTTTTGTATAACATATTCAAAATTCAGAGTGGGATCTCCATGGGATCAAAAACTATTCTGTTTTAAGTACGAGGTTCTCATATTTTTCCCTTAGAAATTTTAAATTTCTAATGTTTTGAATGTTTTTCAAAATTTTAAAAGTATAATTTTCTTTGAAAATTAAAATTTTTATATTGAAGAAACATAAAATTTTAATTTTCTAAGGTAAAATTTAAGAACTTCGTACTAAAACCAGAATATTTTCTGATCCCATTGGGATCCCACTCTGAATTTTGGATATGTTGTACAGAACAGCATTGTTTATCACCAAACTTTTTTTTAAAAAAATCGAAGATGTGTTTTTTTAAATATTCGCAAAAAAAAAAATGTTTTTGAATTTTTGCAACACTTCTGAAAAAAAACCGTATGCTTTTGAAAATATTTCCTAAAAGAAGAAGAATTAAGCTTTCAAATGAGCCATTACTTGTGATAATCGGATTACTAGTTAAAAAGTTAGATCACGTTAAACGTCATGTATTTTTCTGACTTTTGCTAAAAAAGTCGAACTTTGACCCGCGATAATTTGAAAACTACAGCAAATTTTGAAAATCCAAAAATGCAACATATCTCATATAAACGTGGATATCTATGAGCCAAATTCTCAGTGGCGTCCAAAGGCATGTTTCCGAACAGTGGGGCGAAAATTTTTGGAATTACCCATGTGCTAAGATCGTTTTTTTTTTTGTGTACAATTTCAAATTTTAGCTAATATCAATTTTAAACTCGCAGCTAAATAATTTTTATATAATATTTTGTTAAGGATGGATATTCGCCCTTTTTGCTTTCCACACTTTAAAGTCTTATAACTCAAGAACGGTAAAATTTTTTGCCAATATAATAAGTGTGGTTTATTCCTCGTAATGTTCTTTTAACACATTGTTACCGAAAGTAAAATTTTTGTATGTTTTTGTGTTGTATTTAATCAAAATTGTGCGTTAGTTCACTCCCAATTTAAACAAAAATATAAAAATATACGAATTATTGCACTTTCAAAGTAATTTTTTTAGCATTAAAAGTCAAAATTTCCCCAAAATTTCTGCATAGGATTGTAGGGCTCTGCTAATAAAATGCATTTATGCAAAAAAACGTGTTTGCGAAAAAGTGGTCTATTCGTCCTTATTCGCATGAACTATTCAATTTTGTTTTGGGAGAAATAACATTTTTAGACCTATTATTTTGGGCTATATGTTATAAATTTTCAAATGAGTAATATAGCCATATATGGCTTTATTTCCAACAGTGGTTGGTAATAAGGCCATATGGCCTTATTTCTCATCTGATTTGAAAATAAGGTCATATGGCCTTATTGCCTATGGCTTTATTTCACCCCCCCCCCCCCCACCCCGTTTACAACTGCAGTAAATAAATATTATTTAAATCCCATATGCACAGTAGACTGGGTCGGTCATAAACAGTGGCGGGTACAGCTTTTGAGTTTGGGGGGGGGGAACATTTTTTTTTACCTCGAATAAAAGAAATCATCAATGCGTCAGTCTAAGTGAAATCAATCAAAAATAGCTAAAAATTTTCTTGACCCCCTCCTGGTGTAGTTGTAACACTAAGTGATAAACTGATGCACACTTATTTTCAGCCCTCTAAGTAAACAGTAGCCGAAAATACGGAGGGTCAAAATTTCCCCCAAAATCTCCCAGTCGCGACACTTTGCACCTTACAAACGTAATATCGTTGGTTCTATTTATTATAGCTAGAAAGTTCATTTTTGATTTGTTTTAAAGCTCATAATATGCTCTTCAACCCCTACCATAACCAAAAAATTTTCGAAAAAAATAAGGGTTACCTCCCTTATTTTAAGGTCGTGATATAGGGAGGAGAAAATGGGGAGGATGGTATCCTTCGATTTCTTTTTTACTTGACAATCTTATAGAGAAAGTCCTAGAGAACATATCCTAAAATTTTTATGTTGGGACAACAATGGGATCGCTCAAAATCAAAATTTTTCACAATTTCCCCCAAAATCTCTAAATCGCAACATTCTTGAACCTTAAAAATTTATTATCATAAGTGCTTTTTTAGCTACAGAGCCCACTTTTTTGTTTTAAAGCTTAAAAAACGCTCTACAAGACTACCATAACCAAAAAATTTTCCAAAAAAAGGAAGGGGTGCCCGCCCTTATTTAAAGGTCGTGGCAAAGGGTATAGGAAATGGGGGAAAGTATCCCCCGATTTTTTTTTACTTGGTATTCTCAAAGTGCAAGCCCTTATGAACATATCCTACAATTTTTATGTTGGGACAACAATGGGATCGACCAAAATCAAAATTTTTCAAAATTTCCCCCAAAAATAAACAAATCGCGTGACTTTTGCGCCTCCCATTGTTGTCCCAAGATAAAAATTTCAGGATATGCTCTATAGAATTTGCTCTTTAAAAAAACCAACTTAAAAAAAAAAATTGGGGGATACTGTCCCCCGATATAGAAAAAGTCTCTGATTCTGAGGATTTTTTCTATACCCGGTGAAAAATGAGCATATATGGATACATATATGTAAATATATGGATGCATATATGTAAATATATGAGCATATATGGTCATATATGAAATTGTATGCAGTCATATATGATCATATTTGCAACATATATGTCCATATACGTAAAATGAGGGCATATGCCCATATATGACATATTTGTACCATTTTTCACCGGGTAGACAGACTCAGATTCTGATACATTTTTCCTATAGGAAAAGTCTAAAAATTTCTCTTCATAATAAGAGCTTCTAAATTGGAAGATATTTTTTCACAAAAAATTTTCAGATTCTGAGACTTTTTTTATAGAAAAATTCTCAGATTCTGAGACATTTTAGATTCTCTGATTCTATGCATTTTTTATCTATAGAAAGACACATATTCTGATACATTTTTCCTATAGGAAAAGTCTAATTTCCCCAAAGAAAATTTTTCTTCATCATAAGAACTTCTAGATTTACTGAAATTTTTCCACAAAAAATTTTCAGATTTCGTCACTTTTTTTTTAATTTTTAAGTTTTCCTTATGAAAATTTTTTGAATTTTTCCTTTAAAAATTTTCAAATTTTTTTCTATAAAAAATTTTCGGATTTCAATTTTTTTTCCTTTGGACAGTTTTTTAAAAAGTTTCATTCATTCTTCTTTTCTTTTTTTCCTCTCTTTTCTCCGTTTTCTTTCTTTTTTCTCCATTATTTTCCTTTTTTCTTTTTAAAATTTGGTCTGGGGGGGGGGGATTTCTCCTCCCCCCATTGTACCCACGCATGGTCATAAATGAAAAGTATTCAGCTGTGGAGCACTGCGTCCGCGTCCAGTGTTGCGCAAATTAAGAGGAAGCAAAATAACTTTTTTAGAATGATAACTGGTGGTTATATTAAATCGTAAAAAATCATCATAAGTTTTTTGAGTGAGGCACCTTAATGTTTACTTTACTAGCAACAAAATGTGAGATTAATTATTGTTTTGAGGGCTCTGAGCAAAATAAAGTATGAATAATGAAAAAAAAAGAAAAATATAGAAAAAAATAAAACTCGGGCCAAGTATTTTTAAGCTTTCAAAAATAATTCGCGTACTTACATACATACACTTTCTATCATTTATTGTCCTAGTGTATATGTTAGATTTGTATGTATAAAATGATCTGGTCTTTAACACAGAAAATAAATTATTTTCTTACAAGTTTTTATGTTTAAACAGAATTGCTAAAAATAAAAGCAAATTGTCATAGTCAGTATGATTTTTTTTGGTTTAATATTTGAAAAATGTTAAAATTTGTGTCGTGTGTCCTTGATTAAATATTTATCAAATTAAAACGAGATGCATCACAATCTCAAAACACTTACATTCTTGTATATTTTTTTATGGGCTATCGACTAAAATTTTTTATTTATTGTTTTTTCTTGTTAGTATAGCAAATGTTAAATAAAAAATTCACATATAAGAAAAACGATTATTATTAGCAAAACAAGCCGACATTTAAAATCTTACTGAAGATGATGGTTAACTAGAATACCAGAAATGTCTATAATTTTTAGATATTATATTTACATTTTTCAACTTGAACCTATATAAAATTTTTTTATTTTTGAAAATTTTCAGAACCAGTTCTAAAATTTTTCATTTTTTAAAAAAGTTAATTTATCGAAAATCCAGCCAGATTTTTCTATTTTAAGTTTAAATGTTTGTCCATCTACACAAAAATTTGTTTGTAATTTTCGAGAAAATCGCATTTAAATATTGGATTTCTTAAAAATTAAATAAAATGTATGTTGTTGTGTCAACATCGCGTATGAGTAACCTGACCAACTGTTTTTGGCTGAAAAGCGGGATGGAAAGGTTGAAAAAGAGGGATTTTGACCTAAAAAGCGGGACTTTTTTATACCCTTCAATTAGTGATAGGGGATATATATTGGTTTGTCATTAGGTTTGTAACTGGTCGGAAATAGGTCATAGGGTCCCATTAAGTGTATAAATTAATGATTTTCAATCGTATTTAAGTCGACATAGAGATGTCCGTCTTTCTGACTCAGGGGCGTATCCAGGATTTTATTTCGCAGGGGGCCCAATATTTTTTTTTTTTTTTGTAATTTACATATCTTTTTCCCCCGCCGTCTTTTCCTTGGAACAAAATGTAACTGATTAAGGGCGGACTACTCAATGAAAAGTTAGCTGCTAACTGCCGATTTAACGGAGCCTAATGTCAAAATTTGTATGAAAAAGCTAAATTTAACAGAGAGTTATTTTATAAAGGAGCATTGAGTAATCCAGCCTAAGAGAAACCAAATTCTGATAATGTTTCTTCCAAAAATTTAAAAGTTTTTAAGATATGTACCTACTTAAGACATTTTTCTATAGAAAAAGTGCCCGATGCTAAGACATCTTTTCTGTAGAAAACACGCAGATTTTCAAACATTTTTCAACAGAAAAAATCTCAGATTCGAAGACATTTTTTCCTATAGAAAAAGTCTCAGCTTCTGAGACATTTTTCCTAATAAATCACATTTTCTAGGACATTTTTCCAATGGAACAAGTCTCAGAACAAGCTTCAGATTCTGAAAAATTTTTACAATAAAAAAATTTTCAGATTCTGAGACATTTTTTATAGGAAAAGTATCAGGTTCTAAGACATTTTCCTTAAGAAAAAGTCTCAAATTCGGAGACATTTATTCTATAGAAAAGTCTTGGATTTTGATACATTTGACCTATAAAAAAGCTTCAGATTCTAAGATATTTTCCAAATAAAAAAAGTCTTAGATTCTGAGACATTTTTCCTATAGAACAAGTTTCAGATTCTGATACATTTTTCCTATAGAAAAAGTCTTAGATTCTAATACATTCCTATTCCTACAAAAAGCATCAGATTCTGATAAATTTTTACTAAAGAAAAACCATCTGGTTCTAAGGAAAAAGTATCAGATTCCCAGAAATTTTTCCTATTAAAAAGTTTCATATTTTAAGACATTTTTCTTAAAGAAAAATTCTAAGATTCTGAGACATTTTTCATATAGAAAAATTCTCAGATTCTGAGATATTTTTTCTATAGAAAAATTCCAAATTCTTAGACATTTTTTCTATGAAAAAATTCAAGATTCTAAAACATTTTTCTTATAAAAAAAATTCTCAGATTCTGATACATTTGCCGTAGAGAAAAATTCTTAGATTCCGAAACATTTTTCTTAGATTCTGAGACATTTTTTCTATAGAAAAATTCTCAAATTCTAAGACATTTTTCGTATAGAAAAATTCTTAGATTTTGATACATTTTCCTATGAAAAAAGTCCAGCATCTTAGACATTTTTCCTAAGAAAAAGTCTCAGATTCTAAGACATTTTATAATAGAAAAAGTTTTAGATAGTATAAGTGTCTGATTTTGAAATATTTTTCCAAAAAAAGGTCTCTGATTCTAGATATTTTTATATAGAAAAAATCTCTGATTCTGAGACTTTTCCTTAAGAAAAAGTCTTTGATTCTGAGTAAAAGTCTAATTTTTTGAGACATTATATACATAGTCTCAGAATCTGGAACATTTTTTCGAAGGCAAAGTCTCAGATTCTAGAAAAAAATTTTCTTCAGAAAAATTTTCAGACTCTGAAATGTTTTTAAATTTTTTTTAAGAAGTTTTTTGCACATTGTACATAATATTTAATACCGAATACTAAAATTTGTGAAATCATTTCGGGGGGGCCCGGGCCCCCCCCCCCTGTATACGCCACTGTTCTGAATGTATGTCTGTTGAAAATATACGAAAGATAACTCTGAAGCATAAGTATTAAGTTTTTTATTTCAAACGTACCACGAAAAAAAATGGTGATGGAAAAAATTCATACCTTCGGAGCTTATTGCCCTATATGGAACTAAAAAATCATGGAACAAAAGTTTAAGCTTTTTGGAAAAATGGGCGAGATGGGCGTGATCAAAAATTGTAAAATTGAGCAATTTGCTTTATATAATTTTTTCTACATTTTTTCAAAATACATTTATTTTATAGTTTTGTTTGGGCTAACGATTGGCATTATTTGTTTTTGGATAAAACTCAGAACTAACAAATTTTCCAATGATTTTGAACTCATGTTCCCGAAAACAAAAAATTTCTGATTTGAAAATTTTAAATTTTTTATTAAACTTTCATTTTAAAATATTAAAAAAAAGTAAAACTAGCGTGTTTAAAAAAAAAATTATCCCGATACAAAACTATTTAATAATATGTTTTGGAAACTGCAGAAATGTTGAATTACAGTAGAAAAAAATAAATATAAGGCGATGCCATGAACAAATTCCTCAATTTTACCATATTCTACGATACTTTGAAGTTCAAAGTCATTTTTCTTAAATGAATTGCTCTCTGAAAATTTTACATTTTCTAGAGAATTTAATGAACTTTTAACATTTAAAATTAAAAACAAAGTGGCGTATTTTTCGCTACATTAATTTTGAAGGTTAAATTTGGAAAATTTAGACATACATAGCCCCCCAGTTGGAAAAAGTGTCACTGAGGAAATTTCCACAGTGATTCCTTGAGGAAATTTCTTCAGGCTCTGACAAATCATAGGTAATCCTTGATGACATGTCCTAACATTGTCAGCACTGAATGTTTGATTTAAGAGTGTGGAAAATTCCTCTAAGACGTCTAAAAGGAAATGTCTTCAGAATAGCAGTATATTAAGTTAGAATTTTAAATCTGGGCAACTCTTCAATTTCCAAGAAAAAGATGGCAATATTATCGATTTATTTAAAATAAAATCAAAATCTGACAAGTAGAATAAAAGTAATAAATAGACAAACAATTTTCAAAATAAAGTTTGGAACGTGTAGTTAGGTGTGGGACTAATAAACTGGAGGTTCCAGGTTCAAATCCAGTTGGGACTAAAAAAGGCGAAAAGTTTTTTCTAAATATGAGAAAGATAATTTATAAAGGAAAATGGATAAAAGTAAAAACAAAAGGATATACGAAAATTTTTTGTATTTTCGCAAGAACTACGTCAGACATTTCCCCAAAGAAGTCTTAGGTGACATGTCCCCAGAAGGTCAGCCCTGACCACTGCTGACTTTGAGTAAGGACATTTTGAAAATTTGTATGAAACTGTCCTCAACCCAGTACATAGAGGTGTCTTGTGGATGTCAGCAGTGACTCTGACATGTCACCGCTCCGTCACTGAGGATGGCTCGAGGACGTTGCCAACTGGGCCATATAAATCTCTATATATGAATATGTTTCGAAAATTGCAGAATTGTTGAATTACCGTTGAAAAAATTAAATAAAATACGATGTCATGCAAAAATTGGCCAATTTTACCATGATTTGGCCACGTCTAAAAACTTAATGTTTTTTCTGAATTCTAAATTTTTTTTTTAGAAATTTTCAAAAAAGCATTTAAAAAGTTTTTGGAAATTTTTTCGAATTCCAACACAATTTGATTTCCTTTCCTTTTTTACACGGTAAAAAAATTCTAAATGTTACCATATTTATAAGATCAAAAATAAATAAAAAAAAACTACAGAACAATCATACTCAAAATATTATTTAAAAAATTATAAGTTGTACTTTATTATTCTAAAAGTCAAAAAGCGGGATGAAGCGGGACTTTTGCTTAAAAAGCGGGATGGAAAATCAAGGCGGGATGAGACTTTAAAAAGCGGGATAATCCCGCCAAAAGCGGGATGGTTGGTCAGGTTACGTATGAGTAATGAACGTTGGTTTCGCAAATATTCGTTGCTCATACGCGGTGTTGACCCAATTTTGATGAAATCCAGTATTTAAATATTTTTTCGAAAAATACGATAAATGCCCTCCTAAATTTTTATGTGAAAATTTATTATCGGAAAATTTTCCAAAATATTTTTTTTTTATTTGATAGCTCATTAGAAACATACAAAACTCTTAAAATTGTGTGCATTCCGTTATAATTTGATAAATATTTCTGTGGCAAAAAGAAAAAACTACGTACGTGTTTTTTAATATTTTTTTTTTTCCAGAGCATTTTTAATATAAGCTATAGCAGGTGCGGATCCACGGGGAGCGGGAAAGGAAACCGAATTCAAAAGAAAAAAAAGGAAAAAGAAAAAAAGGTAAGGAATGTGGAAAAATGGAAGTGAAAAAGAAAAGGAAATAATCTGAGAATTTTTTTCTACGACAAATATCTAAGAATCTTAAAATATTTGTTAAGGAAAAATGTCTCAAATCCCGGGTGAAAATGACCATGTATGTTCATACATGCTCATATATGATTTCATGTATGATAGTATATGAACAATATATGGAAATGGATGTCATATATGGGAGCATATATGAACATACACAAGTAATGTAATATTCCATATATGTAAATGTATGCAACTATGTCTGGATAGGTATATGTTATACTCCTTCATATATGCTATGCATCTGCATAGCATTGATGTCTTAAAAACATTTTTTTTAAAGGTTGGGTTGGGCAGGACTTTGCAAAATTGGACGAACTTCATGTATGTGTTCAGTCTGAAAAAGTCGTTCGGTTGGACAATAATGATCACACATCATCAAGATTGATTATAATTTTTGTATTCTATAGGCGAATATGAACGGCACTAACGTAAACAGAGCTGCGAATGATTTCATCCCTTAATAAGATTTGGTGTTAGGAATTAAACTTTTATGATTGCATTTACATTTGATTTTAAAATATAGAATGAATTCGGTTTCTTTTTCATTCGACTTTGAAATTGAATGCGTAAGTTTTTATTAATTCGATTTTTAAAAGTCTCATGAATAATAAATAAATGAAATAAAGAATGCATTCAGTTTTTAAAATTCTCATAAACAAGAATTCGATTTAATGGTAAAAATCGAATCCATTACA
The DNA here is from genome assembly GCA_963921195.1 of Pegoplata infirma. Taxonomy (NCBI): domain Eukaryota; kingdom Metazoa; phylum Arthropoda; class Insecta; order Diptera; family Anthomyiidae; genus Pegoplata; species Pegoplata infirma. Next base: position 112,761 of record CAWUER010000168.1, read on the forward strand.
AGAAATATTGATATTTAAAGATAATTGTATTCAGTGACTATAAAAATCTAATGTATTTTATTTGTGAATTCATTCGAAAAGTGGTTAATTCGAAGCTTTGATTAGCCTAAAGTATCATAAAGTCCAAAGTATATTTTTAAAATGTTCGTTAGTTTTTATTAAAAAATCAGTGTCATAAATTAGTACAAATTATTTATATTTGAAAAAATTTCAATTAATAGACGTTTTATGGAAAAAAATACAAAAAAAATTTTACATACAAATTCATGTATGACAATGTATGATCATTAATGTACATGTACCCTCAAATTACGGATATGCACTTGTATGGACATCCATATATGCATCATATATGAACAGCATGGTCATTTTCATCCGGGATGATAGAATTTTTGTACATAAAAATATGAGAAATTTTCTTTTGGAAAATTTTAACATTTTTCTGAAGGAATAATTTGCGAATTTTCCTTTAGAAAAAATTTTAGGAATTTTTCTATGGAAAAATCTAAGGATTTTTCTACAGAAGAAATTTTTTATAGAAATTCTTCTACCAAAATGTCAAGAATCTTAAAATTTTCTCAGGGAAAAATATCTTGGAATGTTATAATTTTTTTAAATGAAAAAAGTCTCGGAATATTAAAATTTTTCTTTAGCAAAAAATGAGAATAATTTTGAAAAAAAAAGTTTGTGTATTTTTTTTAGGAAATTGAGAATTTTCATATTTCAATTTGACAATTTTAGTAAGGAAAATTTTACAGTTTCTTTCTTTTGGAATAATCTGAGAGCTTTTTATGCGTAAAATCTGATAATGTTTCGTTCGAAAAAATTTGAGGACATGATGTGTAAAAAGGAAAGTAAATAATATGAGAATTTTTTCTAGAAAAAATGGCCAAGAATCTCAAAATTTTTATATACAAAAAATGTTTTGTCTTAGAATCTTTAAATTTTTATATTGGAAAAATAATAAAAATAATTTTCTTCACAGAAAATTACAGAAACAATTAGAATCTGAAAAGAATCACAGATTCAATGTAATTTTTCCTATACAAAAAATATCTCGGAAACTTAGATCTTTCTATTTAAAAATGCCTCAGAACCATAAACTTATTTTATGGAAAAATTACTCAGAATTTAATTTTTTTTCCTTTTGATAGATGCCTCAGAATCTAACAGCCTTACCATAGAAAAATAAAGTAAGTAAGTAAGTAAACACTTTATTGAGACTTTTTTTCTTCTTACATGAGGGATACAAATCGACTGTTTAACAAAATATAAATCTTAGAACTATTATTGTCTTATTCTAATACACTATGTGTGATGCAAAAGCAACTTGCTAAAATTATAAATAAGTAAAAGCGAATAGCTCATTATATGTAAAAAAAAATGCTTGCTCCCGGCATTGTGTATGACGAACAGAGCGATAGTCTGTAAACAAAATAAATACAATAAAACTAAATAACACTTAAACTAAACAGCTGTTAAAAACAATATCAAACAGAGAACATTTATTTCACAGAATGTTAACGAATTGTAAATATTACATGTAAATAATACATAGTTTTTGTACTATAAGATAATTAAATTAATGATAATATGAAAGGACAATTATTAATATCCGAAGATACAAATTGCATTGCTAATGATTGCGCAAAAAAAATAAAAAAGTATAAAAAGTAAAATATTACTAATAGTTTAGCCCCTATGGGAGCCTGGGAAAGTTTCCATGTAGAAATTTGGAAGGTTAAGCTGAACGGGATCATCGTTGTCAATTAATTCATTTAAAATACCTACTGGAGACAGGTAAGTACACCCTGACCACTCTATATTCTTCTCATAATCATATATATCGTTCATTAGAGTATTTTCATGAAAGGATAAATTATCAGCAAATTTCCTTTGGAGCTGTAAGGCATATTTGCAGAGTGGTACTACAGCAGATTGTTCATATATGTATGTATTAGAGAATCTTTTTGCATAGCTTTGGAAGTTTTTGCCAATACATTTTCTTAATATTTTTCTCTCAAAGATTTCCAATTCCTTTGCCACTGTTGGGGATACAGAGAACCAGATGGGAAACGCATATATGATTGTAGGTCTGATCGCAACTTTATAAAGAAGGAGTTTTGTAGTCTGTGGGAGATATTTGCTGCACATTAAACCGGAAAACATACCCGATATTCTCTTGGCTCTCGTTAAGGACAACCTGGCATGGTTATTAAATTTCATTAATTTATTAAAATTAACGCCCAGGTACTTTATGGTGTGTTTAAATGGAATATCCATACCGTCCAGAGAGAGCTGCAAAAGCTTGCTCTGTTTACGGTCGGAGAAATAACATTGAAATATCTTTATCAGATAAGGATCAACACCCAGCTCTACAAGTTTATACAAGATTCCCTTATGCCAAGAGGAATCGAATGCCTTTTCGATGTCTAAAGACAAAGCCACTGTACAGATTTTGTTTCTCAGATTATTTGTGATATCACTGTGGAATTTCAAAAGAGCATGTTGCGTCGAGTGAAATCGTTTGAAGCCAAATTGAAATGCAGATATCGGGCTGATTATAAATTCGCCTTCTAGTTTCTCCTTCAAGACATGTTCAAATATCTTTCCAATATTTGAGAGTAGTGAAATAGGACGAAAATCTTCCACATTGTTGCTGTTCTCCTTTTTTTTTAACGGTATGATCTTTGCAGACTTCCACAAAACTGGGAAATAATAATTGTTAATACAATTGTTGAAGATGATGGTGAGTAACTTTATTGTAGTATCTGGTAGTTTTTTTATAAGGAAATTTGATATTTCATCAATTCCGCTTGATTTTTTGTTGTTAATTTTACATATTATACTTTTTATAGATTCAACATTAGTAAAGTGGAAGGAATCATGGTTTTCCACCGAGTTAAATAATTCATCAAAAGAGTAAATATGTTGGGGTATGACATCGACACAGGACGAAATACGGGCATTAATATCCCCAATGGATCTTTCTGGGATATTTTCCCTGTAAACTGATGCATAGTATTCTCGAAAGTGCTCCGAAATTTCGGCTTCATTGGAGATAATGGTGTTGTTGACACAAATTGATTTGCAAAAAGTTGACTTTCTTTTGCCCATTACTTGGAAGACTTCTTTAAACGCAGAAGGACCAGGTTTTATTTTCTGAAGTTTGTTATTAAAAATCTTCGCTTGTTCTATGGATACCAACTCCTTGATTATTATTTTTAAAAGTTGAACTTGCTTCGACAGAATATTATACTCCTGACTTATTCTGTTTCCAGTGCGATGATAAATCTTTTTCAGCTCTCTTTGCCATCTATGCTTTATTTTGAAGAACTTTTTTATGTTTTCAGATGTTGTTAATTTGTTGTTGCTTAATTCGATTTTTTCCGAATGGTTGTTGTGGATCGCAATTAAGTTGGAATTAAATTCATTTATCAAACGGTCAATTTCATAATTTTCCAGATTTCTATTTTCAGAAGGCAACAAACTGATGGAGGCATCTTCCATTTCACGCTGAAAAAGGGGCCAGTTGGTGTTTTTGTAAGAGGTGAAACATCTGGGCCTATGTAAAATTAACTCATATGAATCCAATTTCAATTCCAATTTAATGGGATAATGGTCTGAGAACGAAGAAAGGCTTGATGTTTTAAAATTAGGAGGACTGTTGTTAACTAGATGAGGACTTAATAGAAAGTGGTCCAGGAAAGATGAGCCGTTCGGATATGAAGGCTTGTTATCACAGAGGCGAATTACTTCCAAAGCGTTGTCGAGGAGCCAACTTTGAAGAACCTTGCCGTTGCAGTTCTCAATTAAATCACCCCAAACCGGATTCTTGGCATTTAGGTCACCACCTAAAATAAACCCATCAAATCTACTTGCCACATCCAAAACTTTGTTTAGCCCGTTGTATAAAGAAGAAGAAGCATAGTTGCACGGAATGTAGAGGGAGCCAATTAAGTATTTTTTACGTACTCCATTTATGTTAAAATCAATTTGAATAAAATTACCATTGAATCCAATGTTGCCAATATCAATACGATTATAAGATATTGTTTTTTTTAATACTATAGCCACCCCAATAGGAGAGCCGTCATACAAGAAATTATACCCATTAAGATTCACATTACCAGTTCTGCGTAGATGGCACTCTTGGATGAATCCGATGTCAATTTTGTTATGGAAAAGAGTATTTAAAAGATCGATTTGTCTACTTGTATCAACAAGAGACCTGACATTGAATGTAAGAAAATTTATGAATCTAAGGCCCATAAATGCTTTTAACTTTGTTCAGAATGCTCAAAAATATAGATTTGGCCTCTGGCTTTGACATAGATCTGTATTCGGTTAAAAATTTATTTATCTCACGATCTAATGCTTGTTCTTCTGGCTCCATAAAATATTGAGCAAGCTTTAAAAATTCGTCAACAACTGTCGATTTTTTTTTTTGAGGATTCACATTTTGTGTCTGCTCATGGTGAAATAAACTTGCAAAAGACATTCCTGGAGATGTTAGCGAGGAGTTTATAGCCCTATGGACATTCTCCTTAACGGTTGTTTTTACCTCACGAGCCTTATTCATCCGCTCATTTCTTGCAGACACATACTTCTTATAGGCCGTACAGCCTCTCCAATTTGCTGGGTGGCCAGATTCGCCACAGTTGACACAAGTAGGCAGAGTATCCTGATTAGGTAGATTGCGGGGGCAAGCACCGGGCTCATGTGACAGATCACATTTTACACATTTATGTGATGAGTTGCAGTTTCGGGAAATATGGCCCCAATGCTGACACCTGTGACACTGAATTTCCTTTTCCTTTCTTTTAGGTTTCTCCCACCCTATGCATTGGTTCAATAAAAATTTTGTTGAAGAAACATCACCCAATTTTTTACCGGGTTCCAGGGAAATAAGAAAGAGACCTGTTTCCAAATTATTTTTTTTTGAAAAAGTTGTCGTAAATTTAGTGACTTTGGAAACTATGCCAGGTGAAGATTCATCTAACGCAGCTTTTATGTCGGCTAAGTCGGTTTTATAATACAGACCACGCAGAACAAGTGAAACTTGTTGTTTTTCCTTTGGGGTAAATGAATAAGAATTTATTTTCTTCTCCCTCAATAAAGACATCATTTCGGAATGAAGAGATGCATCTGAAAGATAAAGTTTGGCTTTATGATTATTGACATTCTTTATCTTAAAAGAAATTTTTGGTGTTTTTGCTTCCAGCTGCTGACTTAAAAGTCCAACGTTAACATTATATAGAAAGATTGGCGGGCAAAAAGGTTTACCAGCAGGTTGCATTGGCTGCGACGTCTCGCCGTTTACGATGTTGTTACGCCTGGAAGTTGTGGCAGTGGCGTTGGTTTCAATTTCTAAGTCTGCAAGAATAGAAAATCTATTTTGCCGGTTAGGATCCTGCGATGTCGGAAACTTTCCCTGTAAACTTGAAACGTCAATATTAGTTGGTGAAGTCGCATCCAGCCTCTTCCTTTTCAAACAGTTGTCCTCCAAACAATTCTCATCTTCAATGTCTAAAGGCAAATTGACGGCATGACCATCATCAAATTCAATATCCATCTTAAGAGAAGAAATACACTTCTCTATACAATTACGGTTGTGCCCAGTACAGTCTTACTGATGGCAATCTCCAAGAAATTAAATTTAGGCAAGAAATACCAAAATTAGCAAAAAAAAAAATATATATAAAACAAAATTTTGTTATAAACACGTCTATCCCGCTCAATAGTTCACAGCTGTTCCATAGAAAAATAAAATACATTTAAAATCAGCTTTTAATTTTATTTTCATACAAAATGTTTTTTTTTTTAAATCGACTTTCAAAAAATGTATTAAAAATTTGAAATTTAAAATAAAACTTTTGTTTAAATAGACTTTTTGTTTTCTTGTGGTAAGGGCCTAAGACTTTTTTAATAGAAAAAGCTAAGAGTTTTTCTGTAGGAAAAAAATCTTAGAATCCCCAAAAAAAAATCTTCGACTTTTTCGATAGGAAAGTATCTCAGAATTTGTAAGTGTTTTATATAGAAAACGTTTTCTATGAAAAATTACTCAGGATATGAGACTTTTTCTATGAAAAAATGCCTCAGAATCTGAGACTGAAAGGAAAAATGTCCCAGAATCTAAGAAAATGTCTTACAAGGAAGATCTTTCATAGGGCACCCACCGATTGTCCTGAAACTTGCATATAGGAAAGAGCGGAGCAAAATAAGAGCCACCTGTTTTTTTATAGCTCCCCAATCTCACATTTAGCGGATCAAAGGGGAGGGGAAAATCGGGGGATTTTTTCGTTTTTGAGGATTTTTCCATTTCTTCAAAAGAAACTATAAGAATATTTTTTACAGGTCGAAAGGTTTCTTAAAGGCCTATCCAAAGCCGTGTTCAAATTCGGCTTTGTAAGTTTGTTATTGTCAAAATTGTATAATCGTTGGGGTAGTTTATATGGAGATATATTAATTAACTACTGTCAAAATCATATAAAATAATCTCTATCAAAATTAAGCTGATCCGTATTTTTTCGTTTGGCGAAATTCCTATTAGTTCAGCTTTTATAGGGATTTTCCCGAAAGCTCTTAATTTTTCATAAGGTGGCAACCCTTTTTTAAATTTGAGATTAAGCAGCTAAAAAAACAGGCAACTCTTATGTCATTCCTATACTCAAGCTTCAGGACAGTCGGTGGGTGCCCTGTGAAAGACCTTCCTTCATACAACAAACTAAATATCTATCCGAATCAAGAAATTTGCAATAAAGTGGCATCGATTTATAGTTGCATATTTTTGCATATTTTGGTATAAATGCATATTTTTGCATATTTTCGTATAAATTGGAATTTTTTGAAAAATTGATTACCATTTGTTCAAAACTCATAGTTAAACCTAAGCAAAATTTAATTTCTATCAACTATTTTTTGTAGAAAACTTATTTTTTCTTATAGATGATATTCTGAGGAATTTCTTGCAGAAATTGGATTCAAATAATAACGTTTTTAGATTCTGAGAATTGTTTCCCATGTTAAGATTTAAAATTTCCCAATTTTGACACATTTTACAAATTAATAAAAAAAATTTCCCTGAAATACCCATTTAAGCTGTTCACAACAAAATTTATAATGTAAAATATTTTTTCAGAAAACTACTTGCGTTTAAAAACGATTGCTTTTGGAACTGGCGGTGTATATGTAAATGAGTTTGACATTCCTTTTTTATAAATTAAAAAAAAAAAAAAAAAAAATTCACTCACAATTTTTTTTACAAAAATTACTAAAAAAAATTTTAATCCGAAAAAATTTTTTTATCAAAATTTGTATAATTTTTTGTTTGATCCCCAGGAATATTGAATTATCAAATCAAATCGGTTGCAGGGTAATATGATGTGTTCTAGATCCGAATATTTCGAACGGAAAGTTTTGTTTTTATCGACACATCACAAAATGTGTTACAAAAACCTTATTAAAAATTGTAACGGGCATCAAATATCCGAAAAACCTTCACGGAAGAACAAAGTGAGTATAGCCCCATATTGTGGTTGGTGGGCAGCGTTGCCAATTTAGCTTTTTTCCCGCTAGATTAAGCTTTTTTTAAATTTTTCGCGGGAAAATTTTACATTTAGCTTTAAGCGGATTTTTTAGCTTTTTTGAAAATTGTTTGGCTTTTTTTATACCCTCCACTTAGTGATAGAGGGTATATATAAGTTTGTCATTCCGTTTGTAACTCATCGAAATATCGGTCTGGGACCCCATAAAGTATATATATTCATGATGCCCGATCGATTTTAAGACATTCTAGCGATGTCCGTCTGTCCGTCTGTCCGTCTGTCTGTCTGTCTGTGGAAAATGCTGTAGCGGACAAAATATTGCACAGAGATGACTGAAACTTTACATATTTATTGGAAGTTCTCCCGAGAAGTTTGGTATTGCATTTGAGCGAAATCGGCCCAGCCGATCAAAAGTTATGAGTGAAAGTTTAACGACACCTCTAAAACTTTTAAAATACAAAATGCGTTTACACAGCTTCTGCTTTACAGATTCAAATGAAATTTGGTACAGAATAATATTATACCATGTACAATAGTGTGGTTCATATATGGCACTTTTTTTTTTTTTGGATTTTTGTATGGGGCACCCGGAATATATATTAAGCACCATGAAAAACTGACCCGTGATTTTTTTTCAAATTTTTTCATTAACATTTAGGGGTCGCTACCGGGCCCTAAACTTTGGGTCATAAAAAAAAATTTTTCACACAATGAAAAAAAAAAAAATTTCGTTTTTTTTATATTTTTTTTTTTATTATAATTTAACTTCATTAGCTTATTAACGGCAAAAGATTTCATTTTGGTGGGACAAGTTTTTCAGTTCCAAAATTGACCATGAAAAAAAAATTGAGGCTGGTTGGGGTCTTACTCTAAAATTTTTTTAAAATTTTTTTTTTTTTAGTTTTGATAAGCTTACGCTATAGGTCTTTAGTCCCTCCTGATACTACATTCTTCGTAAAAATTTTTGTTCTTTCCGAAACATCATTAACATGCGGCGAAAATCAAACGGATATTAAAAAAAAAAACCTATTTTCAATGTAAATTTTGGAAATTACATACTTTTCCGACCATATCGAATTTTTGTTTGCCGTTAATAAGCTGGATTAGCTTATCAAATTATAATTAAAAATTAAAAAAAAAAAAATCGATTTTTTTCTCCGTTTTTTTTTTTTTTTTTTTTTAATATCCGTTTGATTTTCGGCGCATGTTAATGATGTTTCGGAAAGAACAAAAATTTTTACAAAGAATGTATTATCAAGAGGTACTAAAGACCTATAACGTAAGCTTATCAAAACTAAAAAAAAAAAAAATTTAAAAAAATTTTAGAGTAAGACCCCAACCAGCCTCAATTTTTTTTTTCATGGTCAATTTTGGAACTGAAAAACTTGTCCCAACAAAATGAAATCTTTTGCCATTAATAAGCTAATGAATTTAAACTATAATAAAAAAAAAATATAAAAAAAACTAAATTTTTTTTTTTTCATTGTGTGAAATTTTTTTTTTTTATATCCCAAAGTTCAGGGCCCGGTAGCGACCCCTAAACCTTAATATAAAAATTTGAAAAAAATCACGTGTCATTTTTTAACGGTGCTTAATATATATTCCGGGTGCCCCATTCCAAAATCCAACTTTTGTTTTTATGAACCACCCTAATGTACAATGTCGGTGTAAAATTTTGGAAGAATTGGACAAAGGGGTGTGGCACCTCCCACATTAGCCTAGCATGCAAAATTCTATAACTCGGCTTCTGTTAAACAGATTCATATGAAATTTTGTATAAAATTATATTTTAGAATGTCTGATCTCTATGTAAAATTTGGGCGGAATAGAAAAAAGGGGTGTGACACCCCCCATACACACCTAGCATATAAAATACTATAACTCGGCTTCTGATTAACGTATGTTAACAAATTTTAACAAGGAGTGTAAATATGGTCTTTGTGGCCTATATAGAAAATATGAGCAAATTTGGCACATTTAGAAGATGATTTATCTTGGCCTTTAATAAACATATTTAAATACATTTGAAAAATGTTGTTAATATTTTATGTTTTAAGAGTTATTACTCCAGTTTACTTAAATGCTTTTTTTTATTTATCTGTTTTGGTTCTCGTTCTTTTAACATACCCGCTAAATTGTAAAACATTAAATCAGTCTGTGGTATGATGGCTAGAGTGTAAGTTTTTCATACATGGAGTCCTGGGTTCGAGTCATGTTAGGACTCAAGATTTTTTTTTTTTTTTTGTTTGTTAATATTGTTTATCATTATAATTTTATTTAAATCACCTAAATCTATACCCTTCATTATATTTATGGAGTCATTGATTTTTCTCAGTTTTTGCAAATATATAAATGTGCTGTTAATTATTAATTAAATGTCGTTTAGTTGTTCTTTTAAAGCGAAATTGAATTTTGGTGGGAAAAATATGGTATATTTAACAAAACTTCTTTTACACACAGCAGTAAAGGGGTTTGTTGTAATTTGCTCGGTTTTGTTTATCTCTTTTAAGATAGTCGTTAAATTTCTAACACATTCAGAAACAGTCTGTGGTATGATGGAAGCACTGTTGGCTTATCATTCATATGGTCGCAGGTTCGAGTCATGGTCGGGATGAAGTTTTTTTTTTTTTTTTTTTTTTGTTTTGTTTTTTTTTTTTTATTTAGCTTAATATTGTTTAAAAAATTACAATTCATCAAAATCACCTTAATAATTTATATTTGGTCTAACAATCTTTTGTATTCTTTGTCATTGGGTAAATGAAATAATTTTTGGAAAAAAATTGTATTTTCTACATTTTTTTTAAACCATCCACTCTTTATTTGTGTTTTGATTGTTTTTTTTTTTTTTTTTTTTGATAATTTCTTGGATAAGATCAATATCAAACACATTCAATATATTTATATTTTGCGTCCAATTCTTACAAACGGACAGACGATTTCTGCCTATTGACGATTTCTGGCAACCCTGTTAGTAACGGCTAATTTTGTTAGCTTATAATATGATCCCTCTAAAAAACTAGGAATATTTTTTTAAACCTACCACTGGGTATATCAGCTATTTTAAGCATTGCTGTGTTATAATCAACTGGTGCTGTTGTGGTGCAGAGGATGTGTCGTTGCATGTGACACTGAAGGTCCTGGGTTCAAATCCCGGTGTGGCCAACATTTTTTTTTTTTTATTCTGGTATTTTTTTCATTCAATTACGTATTATTTTTTATTTAATAATGTTTTTTTTTTTTAATAATTTAATAATTTTTTTTAAAAAAAAAAATAAATAAATTTTCATATAATATCGACTAAATTTGTTTTTTTTTTTAAGTTTAAATAATTAAAAAAAAAATAATTTAAAAGCAAAAAAAAAAATAAAAAAATATGTGATGGCCATCGCCAGGATTCGGACCTGAGCTGCCAGCAATATAAGCGAAAAACACATCAATTGAAACAGCAAATCAAGGCAATTTGTGTACAAAACTGCATTTTTTGTGTTCTTTTCTGAGTTTAAAAAATGCTACATCGTTTCAGGGCCATGTCAACATTTAAAGTACACATCTAAACAATGGACATTTTTTTGTTCAGAAAAGAAAACACCATTAATTTTTTTAATTTAAAAATTTTAAATAAAATAAGTTAATTAATTTTTTTTTAATTAAATTTTATTCATTAAGAATAAATTTTATAAATATTATTTTTACAAATCAAATCGATTTCAGTATTTTTATGTATGCCAATTGTTGGAAACGTCAAAAATATTGTGCATAATATTGCGTCGTCTGTAGGTACCTTAATAAGCTAATTTTATCAATATTTCATCGAAAATGTGTAATATTTTATAAAACTATTCCAAACGATGCTAAATTAAATTGAAAAATTTATGGAAGTTAACGTTTCGTTTTTTTTTTTTGTTTTGATGAATGTTAACAAATTGGAGCGGGAAGCGTTTTTTCGCAATTGTCCTCATAAAATGAAATTGAATTAAGTTCACTCAGAAAATTATGTAAGTAACTACATGTTAGTTGTTTGTATATTTTACAGTAGTTAGTTGTTTTCAACTGCAGTTGTTTTTGTATGAAAAATATCAAACAACTATTTCTGTTAGTTATTTTGAGTCGTTTTTTTAACAACTAACAAAAAATTACTGTAATGTAATAACAGTTATTTAAAGTAATTTATAAATACTGGGATACAGGTGGAGGGTATTTAAAATTCGGCACGGCCGAATTTAACTTTTTTACTTGTTTTAGCTTTTTTTAGATTTTTTTTTTAACTTTTTTCATTAAATATCCATGTAAAATGAGAAAAACATACATTTTTACTTCAAAAATTTCTACTTGTGTTCAAAAACGCAATTATATTTCAGAAACATCTAACTATTTATATTTTTAAGTTTGTCTGAATGTGTTTAAGGAAGTTTTTTTAAATTTAAATAATTTTCAGAATTCTTATAAGTACTTGAAAATTTTGAAAACTTAAATGAAAATTTTTAAAATGTTTTTGGAAATTTTTTAAATTTAAGTAAATTTGAGAAAATTAAATTTTGGAACATATAAAGAATTTTCTGAAACATAAGCTCCATTCGATTACTTTTTTTGTAGTAAAAGTAGTAAAAGGGAGACATTTTTAAATTTTACTCATTGAGAGGAAAAACAAAAAAAGTAAAAAAACGAAAAGTAGTAAAAAAATAGTAAAAATATATTTATGTATCATTAAATTTTTTTTAAATTTTGTTTTAAAAATATTAAATTTGAATAATTCTAAAAATTTGCTCCAAATAAGTTTTTACAAAAACAAAACATTAAAAAGAAAAACTTCTGCTTACTTGGGGATTATATTCCTTAATTTTATATCGGAAACCTTTTTATACATATATAAATCCTTAGGAATCCGATTTGTTTTAAAGAATTTGAACTTTTTAAAGTATTTTAGAATCTAAAAAGTTTTTCCAAAAAATTAACGCTTAGAAAAACTTTTGGAAAACTCTAATAATCTGAAGATTGTTTGGAATATAAAAACCGTCAGAATTTTTGACCAGGGGCATATCCAGGTTTTTTTGCAGGGGCCCAAAAAGTTATTTTTTAATTTATGTATCTGCACTTATTTTGGAATCTTTTATTTCCGCCGTCTTTCCCTTGAACTAAAAATACTCTGAGACATTTTTCCTATACAAAAAAATATCAGATTCTGAGACATTTGGGGGGGTGAAATAAAGCCATAGGCAATAAGGCCATATGGCCTTATTTCCCAAAGAGTTGAGAAATAAGGCCATATGGCGTTATTACCAACTACTGTTGGAAATAAAGTCATATATGGCTTTGTTACTCATTTGATTATTTTTAAAAATGTTCATCATTATTTTGCGGAGAGTGTGGAAATATATTTCCACGTAAATCCTGCTGCCCAAAAAAAATATTTAGCGAAGCCGCTAAATTAATTTATGGAGTTTAAAATGGCATACGGACATAGCGCCCAAGGTCTTATCTCTTAAAACCGTAAATGTCAGCCCAAAATGATAGGTCTAAAAATGTTATTTCTCCCAAAACCAAATTGTCAAAAAATCCAAAATATTTTTTCGGGCGAAATTTCGAAATTACGTCTTCTATGATTTGTTTTTTTTTTTGTAATAAAGGTTTTCTGCGTAGCCGGCCTTCGGCCGGGCTTAGGGATTACATACTCCAAGCATTAAACTCACCCTCTCTGCAAAAGATATTTTGGTTATCAGCCTTTTTGAGGCATAACAAATTTGATAGCGCAAAGGCCTGCTACCCTAGAAAACTTTACTTTGAGGAGAGGGTGGGCTTAATGCATGGATTTTGTAATCCCTAAGCCCGGCCGAAGGCCGGCTACACAGAAAAACTTTTTTTGTTAAACAATCTTTAAATTGAAAACCTTGCCAATAAAAAATTGGTGCCTCTAGACCCCTCTAAGTTCCGAGGCTCCTGGTATATGTGGTTTTTATACCCTCCACTCTAGTGATAGAGGGTATATATAAGTTTGTCATTCCGTTTGTAACACCTCGAAATATTGGTCTAGGACCCCATAAAGTATATATATTCATGATCCTCGATCGATTTTAAGACGATCTAGCGATGTCCGTCCGTCCGTCCGTCCGTCTGTCCGTCTGTCTGTCTGTTGAAAACACGCTAACTTTTGAAAGACTTTACGGAGGCTCCTGAAGTTTGGCATATATGTTGGGCATTTACCTGGTCAGGTTGGTATTGCAATCCAGCGATATCGGTCCAGTGGTTCAAAAGTTATGAGCAAAAGACTGAATTTCGGCAAGGGTTTTTCGTGAATTTATGAGATAAAAAGCACTATAACTTTCGAAAAACAATTCTGAGGCTGCTGAAGCTTAACATATATTTTTTTCGTTCCTCCAGCCTAGTTCGTATTAAATTTCACCCAAATCGGTCCAGTGGTTCAAAAGTTATTAGCAAAACCGTGAATTTCAGATTAGCTTCACCTTAAATTCACGTGTTGAAAACCCGTTAAACCTGTTTTAAAAACATTGGTAAGTCACAAAAATATTTTTTAACGTATTTTTGTCAATCAAAAATATTTTTATACCAAAACAAAAAAAAAAAATACACTCAAAAAAAATTTTACACTCAAAAAAATTTTAGACTCAAAAAAAATTTTACACTCAAAAAAAAAATTAGTAAATTATTTTTTTTTTCAAAAATTACTAAAAAAAAATGTTATTTACACAAAATAAAATATTTCTAATCAAAACTGTTATTTTTTTCACGTTAGAAAATTTACTATCACTTAAAATGGGCATTGTGGAGGGTATTCATAGATTCGGCCAAGTCGAATTTAACTTTTCTACTTGTTTAATTTAAAGATAGTAAAAAAAATTTCTGCGTAGCCGGCCTTCGGCCAAGCTTAAGGATTACAAACTCCATAAATTAATTAAGCGGCTTCGCTAAATAAATTTTTTTTTTGGGTAGCAGGATTTACGGGGAAATATATTTCCACATTTTCAACTGATATGGCTTTATATCCACTTTGGTTGCAAAATCAATATGACTTTATTGCTCAATCGTGTTGGTAATAATGCCATATGGCCTTATTTCCCATTGAATTGAGAAATAAGGCCATATGGCCTTATTTCCTATGGCTTTATTTCACTCCCCCGAGACATTTTCCTAAAAAGTCTCAGATTTTGTTCCATTTTTCAAATAGAAAAAGTCTTAAATTCTGTTGAATTTTTCATTTTAGAAAAAGGTCTCGTATTCTGTGACATTGTTCCTATAGAAAAAGTCTCAGATTCTTAGAAACCTTTCCTACAGAAAAAGTATCAGATTCTGAAATATTTTTTCTATAGAAAAGTCTCAGACTCTAAGACATTTTTCTTATAAAAAAAGTCTCAGATTCTGAGACATTTTTCTGAGACATTTTTCCAACAGCAAAAGTCTCAGATTTTGCGACATTTTTCCAATAGAAAAAGTCTCAGATTCCGAAAGTCTTAGATTCTGAAAGTCTCAGATTCTGAAACATTTTTCCTATAGAAAAAGTCTGAAATTCTGAGACATTTTTCCTATAGAAAAAGTCTCAGATTCTGAGACATTTTTCCTATAGAAAAAGATTCTGAATCTGAGACTTTTTCTATAGGAAAAATGTCTCAGAATCTCAGTCTCTGAATCTGAGACTTTTTCTATAGGAAAAATGTCTCAGAATCACAGACTTTTTCTATAGGAAAAATGTCTCAGAATCTGAGACTTTTTCTATAGGAAAAATGTCTCCGAATCTGAGACTTTTTCTGTAGGAAAAATGTCTCAGAATCTCAGACTTTTTCTATAGGAAAAATGTTTCAGAATCTCAGACTTTTTCTATAGGAAAAATGTCTAAGAATCTGAGACTTTTTCTATAGGAAAAATGTCTCAGAATCTCAGACTTTTTCTATAGGAAAAATGTCTCAGAATCTTAGACTTTTTCTATTGGAAAAATGTCTCAGAATCTGAGACTTTTTCTATAGGAAAAATGTCTTTTCTATTGGAAAAATGTCTCAGAATCTGAGAATTTTTCTATAGGAAAAATGTCTCAGAATCTGAGACTTTTCTATAGGAAAAATGTCTCAGAATCTGAGACTTTTTTCTATAGAAAAGGTCTCAGATTCTGAGACATTTTTCCTATAGAAAAAATATTAGATTCTGGGACGTTTTTCCCATAGAAACAGTCTTAGATTCTGAGACGTTTTCCTTATAGAAAAAGTCTCAGATTCTGAGAAATTTTCCTTATAGAAAAAGCCTCAAATTCTGAGACATTTTTCCTATAGAAAAAGTATTTGCTACTGATCAGAACCTAAACAACATGTTCTTTTTGCAAATACTTTCAGAATCCTAAGATTTTTCTCATTTTTTTTCATCTTTGATAAGTAAAAACAAACTTAGAAGACTGTTTTCTGAAGAAAAACTAAACTGAGGTAGTTTCTCAAAAGAAAAACCCTCAAAATGTATAACCTGGGTATTTTTTATAGAAACATTCCACAGCATCTTTGAAATCTTGAGGATTTTTCAAGACGAAAGCTCTTTAAGAAAAAAAGACCACAGCCGACGGACAGATCAAGTGTCTCTGGTGCTAAAAAAATTATCCATATTCCTACAAAATTCCACGTTCAGTTTGCTGTTCGTTTTGGGAAATATGCATCCCATTGCAATTTAATTGTTTTTAATGGTGTTTTTCATCTTTAATAACAAATTTGCAGACAAAAATTTATTTTATGTACAAACAATTTGTTTTTTTTTTTAATAAATAAAAAATGAAATTTTGTCAATAATTTTTTTTTGACATAATTTTATTTTTACTCATTGAAATTTTGTTGGTAAATTCAAGCTCTTTGTCTCCCGCTCTTAATATTTTGGAACTTTTTAACAGAAGCAAGGAGTATCAATACTAAAGAGATCTGAACTCGCTCTTCTTCTGTTAAAGCCGCTCTTAAATTCCCTTTGCTAAGTCCGCCATCGAACTGGACGTTTGATCAAACCAAAAAAAATCCCTTAAGTTCGATAAAAACAAAAAAAAAGTGTTGCAGTTTGGTGATTTTCAGACTAAAGCTAGCGTTTTTTTTTTATCTAGCTGTAAAAAAAGTTTTTTTTGTGGATTATCGGGAAATCCAATGACTTTTTATTTGCTTACAATTTGTTTTAAACACTTTTAAAGGTATTTTCTAAATAATATTAACATAAAAATTATAAATTGATACATTTTTTTTAAATTTATTAAGCGCTTTTTCGATATAAAAAGTTAGCATTATTTGTCAAACCAACAATGTTAATTTAACATTATCGTATTTTCCTCGTCTAACAGTTTTCGTACCTTCTGTTAAAAAGTTCCAAAATATTAAGAGCGGGAGACAAAGAGCTTGACAGAAGGTACGAAAACTGTTAGACGAGGAAAATACGATAATGTTAAATTAACATTGTTGGTTTGACAAATAATGCTAACTTTTTATATCGAAAAAGCGCTTAATAAATTTAAAAAAAATGTATCAATTTATAATTTTTATGTTAATATTATTTAGAAAATACCTTTAAAAGTGTTTAAAACAAATTGTAAGCAAATAAAAAGTCATTGGATTTCCCGATAATCCACAAAAAAAACTTTTTTTACAGCTAGATAAAAAAAAAACGCTAGCTTTAGTCTGAAAATCACCAAACTGCAACACTTTTTTTTTATACCCTCCACTCTAGTGATAGAGGGTATATATAAGTTTGTCATTCCGTTTGTAACACATCGAAATATTGGTCTAGGACCCCATAAAGTATATATATTCATGATCCTTGATCGATTTTAAGTCGATCTAGCGATGTCCGTCCGTCCGTCCGTCCGTCCGTCCGTCTGTCTGTCTGTCCGTTGAAAACACGCTAACTTTTGAAAGACTTTACGGAGGCTCTTGAAGTTTGACATATATGTTCTCCATTTACCGGGTCAGGTCGGTATTGCAATCCAGCGAAATCGGTCCAGTGGTTCAAAAGTTATGAGCAAAAGAGTAAATTTCGGCAAGGGTATTTTTCGAATTTACAAGATTAAAACCACTATAACTTTCGAAAGGCAATTCTGAAGGGGCTGAAGCTTAGCATATATATTTGTCGTTCCCCAAGGCTGTTTGGTTTTGAATTTCAGCAAAATCGGTTCAGTGGTTCAAAAGTTATAAGCAAAGCACTGAATTTCAGATTTGTTTCACCTTAAACTGTTGAAAACCCGTTAAACAAGTTTAAAAAGCATGGTGAAATACCAGTTTTGTAAAACTTGTTGTTGTTTTCTTGTCGTGGGGTGCAGTTTAGTTGTTAGACAAGTAAATATTTGTTATTGTTTTGTTATTGTTAGTGTAACTGTATGTAACGGGAAAAAAATCAAATAAAGTATGTGTATGATTGAATGTTAATTTGTTTTTGGTTTTTTAAGAAGAGGATGGTAATATAAAAGGTGGAAAATATGTGAAATAGTTTTTTTTTGTATTACATATAGGTATAAAACAACAAAAATATTTTACAAAGTAATTTGTTACTCAAAGAAATTGTACACTAAAAAAATATTTACACTCAAAAAAAAATGTTACACTCAAAAAAAAAAATGTACACATTATTATTTTTTTTTTTTTGAATGAAATGGCAGACTCAAAAAAATGTTGACAGTCAAAAAAATTTTACACTCAAAAAAATTTGATTGATTAAAAGAAAGTTTGACTAAAAATAATATACATATTTCTAATAAAAAATTTGTAATGCAATTTTATGAATTTTTTTTTAGAAAATTACTATCAGATAACATTGTGGAGGGTATTCATAGATTCGACTAAGTTGAATTTAATTTTTCTACTTGTTGTTTTTATCGAACTTAAGGGATTTTTTTTGGTTTGATCAAACGTCCAGTTCGATGGCGGACTTAGCAAAGGGAATTTAAGAGCGGCTTTAACAGAAGAAGAGCGAGTTCAGATCTCTTTAGTATTGATACTCCTTGGTAAATTGTAGTAAAATTTTAGTAAAAGAGAAATACGTTTTCTCTTAAATTGATTACTACATTTATTATTTTTATGTGTACTCGAACGGATTTTGAGCAAAAATAGTAAATTGAGTAAATAAACGTAAATTGTAGTAGGTAATCGAATGGAGCTATATTTAGTTTCTTGTGAAATAAAATTGGAAATTTTTAAAATATAAATGCAGGTTTCTGACATGTATTTAATTTTTTTTTTAAATATTGTTTGTATTTCCTGAAACTTAAATTAAAATACCAAAAAAATTGAGAAAACTGAAAAAAATTCATATTTTTCCTTGTAATCCGTTTTCTAAATTTCAAGGCCCAAGCGATACACCTTATCCATGTCCGATCGTTCTTAATTTTTGTGAGGCGTATTTTTACCTCGAAGTGAATATATCTAGCGTAAGTTAGGGTCAGTATCTACCAATTTAATTTTGTTGGAGCACCATATAAAACAAATCAGAGTCAAAACATAAAAGGTGCAATTTTCAAAATTTGAAAAAAATAGACAAAATGCGATCGCATCTCGAATTATGGCTTAAAAGTTGCGTAATTTAGAGTAGAACTTTTAGACGTTTTTAAAAAAATTCTAAGGTTTCGGACTTTTTCAAAAAGTCGATTTTAATTTTAAAACGTTAAAAAATTAGTGATAATTACTTCGAATAATTTTTTTAATATTTTTTATTTGGCCTGGAATGACCCATATATATTCATAATCCTTGATCGATTTTAAGTCGATCTAGCGATGTCCGTCTGTCTGCCTGTCCGTCTGTCTGTTGAAATCACGTTTTTGGCAATAATCCGGAACCGATTTAAACG
This sequence comes from Pegoplata infirma, assembly GCA_963921195.1. Lineage (NCBI taxonomy): Eukaryota > Metazoa > Arthropoda > Insecta > Diptera > Anthomyiidae > Pegoplata > Pegoplata infirma. The sequence goes on from CAWUER010000168.1 coordinate 132,105, forward strand.
CTTGGGGCACCAAATGCCTAATTTTCCTAGGCAGAACCTGATGTATTTTTTTGAAATCGGTTAAGTATTTTATAAGTTATGAGTGAATTTCTGAAAAAAACTCTTAGTTGTTTTCAACATAACCCTAAATTAACTCGTAATTTAGAAAGAAAACGGAAATAAAAAAAAAAACTGAGAAAAAGGAAAAAAAAAATTTACAAAAAAAGCTTTAAAATATATAAAACAATATTAAAATTTAATTTAAAAAAGTTTTTTAAGAAATAATTACATAAATATCTTAAAAAGTTCTCATTTATAGTTATTTTTATGTACATAGCATGTGTGTGTCTGTTTTTTTGCTTCGTCATATTAACGAGGTTGCCAGACTTTTTTGGCTTTGTCGCCAAATCGGATGTAAAATATCGCCAAAATTCAATTTTGTTCAGATTTCTTAAAAAAAAAATATTTTCATTTAAAAAAATAAATTTTGTTAAATAATAAAAGACAAAAATAAACTTTACTGCAAAAATCGCCCAAATCCAGAAAATTTTTTAAAAGTCCCAAAAAGGCAATTTTTTTAATTTTTATTCCCTCTACTTCAGTGATAGAGGGTATTTATAAATTTGTCATTCCGTAAGTAACACATCAAAATATTGGTCTAGGGCCCCTTTAAGTAGATATATTTATGATCATTGATCGATTTTAAGTCGATCTAGTCATGTCCTCTAAAATTTTGCTGTATTTCACAAAAAAATTTCTATAACTTGACATTTGTTAAATGTATGTGAACGAAACAAGAAACATAATGTTATTTTATCATTCCTAACTCTCACAAAAAAAATTGGGCGGAATCGCACAATGGGGCGTGGCATCTGACATGTAACCCAAAATTTTAAAATACTTTGAACATAAATTAGAAAAGTTTTAATTTCCTTGAAAACAGAAACTAATTTAAAAAAAGTAGTAGGATGAGATAAGATTTTTCGTATGTATAACCATTCTAGTGGGTTTGAAATAAATCAAAGCTAATCTATATCTATACTAATATTATAAAGAGGTAATGTTTGTATGTTTTTTGTTTGTTTGTTTGTAGAAAGTAATCTCCGGAACTACTCATCCGATTTCAAAAAAGTTTTCAGCAATATTTAGAGTGTTCTTCCAGGACGGACATAGGCTAGGTTTCATCGACCACGCCCACTTTTTGCCAAAAAACGTAAAATTTAAAAATCTCAAAATCTCCAAAACTACTAAACCGATTTAATTTTTTTTACCAATGCATATTTGGAATGTTCCTTCATGATAGACATGCTGGGTTCAATCGGCCACGCCCACTTCTACGCCCACTTTTTGCCAAAAAACGTAAAATTTAAAAATCTCCAAAACTACTAAACCGATTTAAATTTTTTTTTACCAATGCATACTTGGAATATTCCTTCATGATAGACATGATGGGTTCAATCGACCACGTCCACTTCTACGCCCACTTCTACGCCCACTTTTGGCAAAAAACTTAAAATTTAAATATCTTTGAAACTACTCATGCGATTTAAAAATGCTTTTACCAATATTTAAAGTGCTCCTCCAGGGTGGACTTAGGTTAGGATTCATCTACCACGCCCACTTCCACGCCCACTTTTGGCGAAAAACCTTAAACTTAAATATCTATGAAACTACTCATCGGATTTCAAAAAGGGTTTCACCAATATTTAGAGTGGTTCTCCAGGTTGGACATAGGCTAGGACTCATCGATCACGCCCAATTCTACGCCCACTTTTTTCCCAAGAAACCTAAAATTTTAAAAATCTCCAAAATTACTCATCCGATTCCCGAAATTTTTCCACCAATGCTTGGAATGGTTCTTCAGAGTGGAAAAATGCTGGGTTTCATTGACCACGCCCATTTCTACGCCCACTTTTAACAAGAAAAACGTAACATTTGAATATATCCGAAAAATTTCTCCAATATTAAGAATAGTCCTTCAGGTTAGACATAGGCTACGGTTCATCGAAGTAAAATTTTGAAACATTCGAAACTTTTTATGAGGTTGCACAAATGATTTCACCAATATTTAGAATTCTCCTTCAGAGTGAGTTAGGGTAGGTTTCATTGACCGCGACCATTTTAAATATCAATTTGGGTCTAAAACTTAAAATTTCAAACTCCGAAACTACTCATTCGATTTAAAAAAAAAAATCTGAAAAATATTCTTTTTGGAAATTCCGATTTTAATGGAGCAAATAGGTGCAAAAAATATTGAACATTGAAACCTTTTCTATCTCCTGAAATATTGGTGATAGAAACTTGAAATATGGGATCCTCCAGCTCAAAACATCATTCTGAAAAAGAACCTTCTCGAAATTTAGATTTTAATTTAAGGGTAAATTATTGTACTGTGGTACTTTTACTATTCCCTGAAACCTTCCGGCAGAGTTAACAATGAAGAGAAGGACATAAATATTTTTTAATTAAAATTTTTAGGTGTAAAAAGGAGTAAACAATTGTTGAGGTAGTGTTTATTAACCGGTTAACCGAAAAACCGGGTTTTCCCAAAATTTCGGTTTTTTGCAAACCGGTTAACCGAAATTGAAAAATTCCGGTGCACCGAAAACCGGTTTTTTTTAAAATACATTCAATCGGAATATTTTGCAAATATTAAGGGTTTGCATTTTTTTAATGATACTTTCAAAATTTCATTAAAAAGACCTTGAAAATCCGTGAGAAAGGAAGTTTAAAATACTGTTTGTCTTCCAGAAACAATTTTCCTAATAGGAATTTTAATCTGGTAAATATTTGAATTATCCCCGTTATACGCGTTTTTTGGACAGTTTCATTGAAAACTTAATAAGTGACTGTTCACCAGGTACTAAAATTCTTATTAATGGAGAAAATGTCAATAAAGGAACATTAATATAAAATACGGACTACAATTTATAACGAATTGATGTATTTGTTTTTTAAATAAAACCAATAAAAATTAAAATAAAGCTCCGGTGAATATAGAAAAAATAAAGCACCGTATTTAAATACCGCTATTTTTAAAGGATAACAGTCGCTAACTTTGCTGAAAGAAACAAATATGTTAACTTTAGTTACATTCGATTTTTTATTTAATAAAAATTAGCAATTTTAAAGTATTTTTTGGGTTTGTCAGTTAAAGAAAAAAACCGGTTAACCGGCTTTTTTATTCCGGTTTAACCGAGAAAACCGGTTAACCGAAAAAGCTGAATTTCGGTTAACCGAGAAACCGGTTTTGCAAAATGTCGGTTTTTTATAAACACTAGGTTGAGGTAAGGTAATATGGTACTTTTTATATCAATTGGGATAACGACTCTAATTTTTTTTTATTTCTTTAACACATGTTATACAGAAAGAAGTGAAGCCTACATGGATCGAAATGAATTGGAATTCAATGAATTGGTATGAATAGAACAGGGAACGAAATGGAGTAGAACGGAGAACGAAAGAAACGATACGGGGAATGACATGATTTCAATAATTACGATATAAGGGCTTGCAAATTTTTAAGAAAATTGTTTACCGAAACGAACATGATTCCGGGCTAAACGGGGGGTTGTTTTAATTTTATTGTTTTTTTCCAAATAGATTTTATGAATGACTAACACGACCAAAATTTAATTAAATAAAGAATCTGCGTTGAGAATTTTAGAAATGGGGAATTTAATTCTGATCCTTCTTTAATACTTACTTTAATATTACCGGCAACGAAGTTCCGGGCGGGCCTGCTAGTAAATGATAAAGATACATAAATGGTAACAGTTCATAAAGTTCGAATAGGTTTTTTGAAAATATCGAATGTGTCTTTTGAAAATATTTTTTTTTGTAAATTAGAACATTATTAGAAGAGTTTTAATTTCTTTATAAAAGAGAAACTAATTTATAAAAATAGTAGTAGGATCGGATGAGATTATTCCCATTTTAGTGGGTTTGAAATAAATGAATAAAAAAGTGTTACGATCGTAAGTCGTAATAATAATTAAAACAATAAGTTATTAATTTAATATTAAAGTTGTTTATTCGTCAAAGTATATTCGAGAACTAACTTAAGGAAAAGAAAAAGAAAGAAAAGAAAGAACAAAAACGTTGAATCCAAAATGTCTGGCGTTGCCAGATTATTAATAACATTTATGGCTGTTGCCAACATCTCCCCCTTTTATGGAGAGTAACGTCTAGGGGCACGATGAGGTCGCGTGGACCGTCGAGGTAATGCCTCTTGCTGAGAAACTATAGGTTGCTCGAACTCCTCAACAGATGTTAATTCGGTGTCATCAGCAGATGATTCAGGAGGTATATTATTCACTTCAATATCATCTTCGATGGGTTGTTGTGCAACTAGATTTACCGGTTCCGCATAATCTATTTGATCGAACGAATCGGGTGCTATATACTGATCTGAAACTCGTTCGCGTAGTTGATTTATGTGAGATCTGATTAGTGTATTTCGCCGATTTGTTGATAACAGTACATTGTAAACTACATCACCAACTCTTTCAACGATTTCGCCAGCAGCCCATGACATTTTATTTCGATTGAAGACTTTTGCATAAACTTTTTCCCCTGGACTGAAGCTACGTGCCTTTGCTCCATGTTTTATGTTGTAAGCTCGTTCCATGGAAGTGTTCCGGTTATGGACTGTTTCCGGTGATGGTTTTAGTAGATCTAACGGTATTTGGAGACGTCTACCAATAAAACATTCAGAGGGACTTTTACCATCCGGGGCACTTATATTGGGAGTGGCTCTAAATTGTGATAGAAAATTTAATAAATTTACCTTATCGTCAGGTGAATCGTTGCAGTAAGATTTCTCAAGCGCTCTCTTAATTGTGTCCACGAAACGCTCTGCTTGGCCGTTGGATTGAGGGTGATACGGGGGTGTGCATACATGATGTATGCCTTTCTCCTCACAAAAATTTTTGAAATTTGAGCAGACGAACTGCGTCCCGTTATCAGAAACGATTAATTTTGGCTGACCATAACGACTAACAAATTCATGGACGTGGTTCACAATCTCCTTTGATGAAATAGTTGTAATCTGCGCCACTTCCGGCCATTTAGAATAAGCATCAACCAAAATGAAATAATATTTTCCCCGCAACGGCCCGGCAATGTCGATGTGCACACGATCGAGAACCCCTGTTGGTGTAGGCCATGAACTAAGTAAACACTTTGTTGGTGATTTTGCTGCACCTGCACAATTCTGACACTGCTTAACGTACTCAGAAATTTCTGCATCAATTTTTGGCCAGTAAACATACGATCTGGCAAGACCTTTCATGCGCTCGATGCCTTGGTGACCCTTGTGAAGTTGTTTTAGGATCCGTCTACGAAAAACTGGTGGAATTACCACTCGATCACCTGACATAATGCAATCATCTATAATAGTGAACGACTCTCTACGATCGTAAAAAGGTTTTATATCAGACGATACCATTTTGGAGGAGTTTGGCCATCCTTCTTGTATATATTTCATTACGGTTTGAAAAATAGAATCTTTCGTTGTAGCAATAAGAACCATTTTCTGTGTAATGGGTACGTGTTTCATGTTATCTTGAAAAATAAAATTCATATCATCCTCCGATTTTATAGCCGCTATGACAAAATCTTCTTCATGTGGGTGATCCCCTATAAGTCGAGAAAGCACGTCCACATTTCCGAACTCATTCGTGTTAACATATTGAATTTTAAAATCATAGCTCATTAGAACGAGGGCCCATCTTTGCAGTCGATTCGCAGTATGTGTCGGTATACCTTTTTTAGAACCAAAAATAGTAAGTAGGGGTTTATGGTCCGTCAATAAAGTAAAATTACGCCCATAAATCATACGATGAAATTTAGTACAGCCATAAACCAGTGCCAACGCTTCTTTCTCAATCTGGCTGTACTTTTCCTCCGCCGGCGTTAGTGCCCTTGACACATGATAAATGGCTTTTTGTGAACCATCTTGCATTTTATGAAAAATTTGTGCACCAATGCCTACTGTGGATGCATCGGCTGCGACAAAAATAGGAAGACGAGTGTCGTAGTGTGTTAACAGCAGATTGGATTGAAGTAGTTTCTTAAATTCCTGGAAAGATGACTCGCATTTTTCAGTCCATTCCCACTTAGCTTCGTTTTTCAAAAGATTATCCAAGGGGTGACGAATGTCGCGCATACGGTTAATAAACTTACCATAATAATTAATGGCACCTAAAAATGAACGAAGTTCGGATACGTTGCTTGGGCGTGGCATATTCTTGATCGATTCTACCTTTAAAGGATCCGGGTGAATGCCCTTGTCGTCTATGATATGGCCAAGGTACGTAATTGATGGTTTTAATATTTCACATTTTTCCCAACGAATTGTAAGACCATGTTCACGGAAACGATTAATAACCTCTTTTACCTTTATCGAGTTTTCGTCAGCAGTGGGCGATGCAATTATAACGTCATCCAAATATGCAAAAACTCCATCAAGCCCAGCAAGGATAGTATCCATTGCCTTTTGAAACGACCCTGGCGCTGATGTTACTCCCGGAGGCAAACGATTAAATGAATACAATCCCTTATGCGTGTTGATTGTTAGGATCTGTTTAGAAATTTCGTCGACTTCAAACTGAAGGTATGCGTCTGAAAGATCTATTTTGCTAAAGAATTTGCACTTTGCCATCTTCGCAAAAATTTCATCAGCGTGTGGTAATGGGTAAAAATTTTGTTCCATGCACTGATTCAACCCAGTGGAATAATCGCCGCAAATTCGTATTTTGTTGTTTGCTTTACGTACCACAACTATCGGTGCTGCCCAATCCGAATGAGTTATCGGTGTAATTATACCTTCTGCCTCTAATCGGTTTAGTTCATCTTCCACCAAGTGAAGTGTGGCATATGGTACCGGCCTTTTTGGTCTAAAAACTGGCACTGAATCGGATTTGACGTGCAGTTTCAGATTAATTTTAGTGCAATGCCCAGTTTTATCCTGCAGTACTTCAGGAAACTGTTGTCTGATTTCATTAAAAATGCTCTCCCTATCAGCCTTAGCAGAAATTGTATTACAAATAAAATTCAGATTCGTGTTCCAATAATCGAATTTGTCGATTAAATCGGTACCGAATACATTTAAACTATCCAACTCTGTCACGTACAAAGTTCCTACTCGAATCTGATCAATATGTCGTATTTCGGTAATAAACTCACCTATTAAAGGTATTCGGTTATCAGAAGCATCTGATGCGTTTTGTATACAAGGCTGCAATTTTGGTTGCCCTATAGTAATCCAATTCGCTCTTGAAATTATCGTTACATCAGCTGCTGTGTCCAATTGGAGTTTTATTTGTTTTTCTGCTATTGTGATACTTACGAATTTTCTTCTTGTTGCATGATTGTGTATTGCTTTTACCACTTGTGGTTGTATTAGTGTAGCAGCCACAACATTTGTGCGTAGATCGTTGTTGTTGTTGTTGTTTTTGCGCTGCTGCGTTGACGATGATGATGCATGATTCTTCTTGTTACGTTCCGATGCATATTGTTTTCGGAAACAACCACAATAACCATCTTTATGACCAATCTTACCACAATCCTTGCATTTGTGTTGTATGTAGGAACAATCTTTGACATAGTGCATTGATCCACACTGCCAGCATGGACGTGATGGCCCATTTTCTTGATTTTCACTAGAATTGCCTTCGGTGTGATTGTTGTTTCTAGTCTGTTGATTTTTATATTTGTAGTTTTTCTTGTAAGAAACAGCATTTACCTGAGGTGTTTGTACTTCCACAAGGCTTGCGTCGTTTTTGAGTAGCATCATTCGTTGCACCTCGGTCGTTAATTTTTCCAACGTAATGTCTTGATCATTGTCCAACATGGATATTAATTTACCACGAATTTCCATGTAAATGGGTGATTGCAAACCGATGATAAAAATCAGACTTTTAAATTGTTGGGACGTCATTTGATTACTGTGAAAACGCTCACACTGTTTGTTTACGCGGCCAGCATACGTGACAAAATCCTCACTTTCACCCTTAACCGTTTTTAGGCAATTATATCGTATGTTGAAAAGAGACTCATGCGAATCAAACAATGTGGTGAGTCCAGTCAGAGTTTCGTTGAAATTCAGATCTTGAGGTTTCTTTGGTAACAAAAAATCCGCATATCTGTCATACACCTGCTGGTTCAATTTTCTAAGGATAAGCCGAACTTTTGCAGCGTCGTCAAGCGATTTGGCGTCTTCCAAGAAAATCGCTTCATGGCGTCTGTACCAATTTGAAAAAAACATATTAGAATCCGGATCATGACGAAATTCGTTGATACTTTTTGATAAAACATCCATCAAATTTTCCTGTCCTGCATTGGTGGACTGTTACGGTTCACGGTTTCACGGGCACGGTTTTATAAATCGTTTTATTTCTACGAAGAATATACAACTCTGACAGTTATTGTTCAGTGGTACTTTTTGATAATTTGAAAAAGGAGGAGAAGGAGAAGAAAAAGAGAGTTTTTTTTTTTAGTTGGGTTCGAGTTCTGACATGTGAGGTGAAAGTAAAAAAGATTCGATGTTGATTTTGTAAACTTTTAAACAAAAAACATTCATTTAAAACGAAATATATAAAAAAAAAACGAAAAAAACAATTATGACTTACAGTCAATGTGTATTTTTATTCCAAAACAATAAGATCATTGGTTTAATACAAAACAATTAAAATTTTTGTTACATAAAGAAAAGAATCATCAAAAATCGATGATAACAATACTTAAAACTAAAATTTATTAAGAAAAGAGCGGTCCTCATGTGATTATTCTTGCTGTAATGGCATAAAATTTGTTTATTTTCATATTTAAAATAAAACTTAAAAAACAAAAAAAATATATATTATTAATCTAAAACTGAGAAACAAAGACAACATGTACAAGTGAACTTAACCTCAAAAAATCCATCAAAAGTAAAATTAATTTTTTTAAAGAATAAAAAAAATAAATAACAACAAAGCTAAACGAATCAATCCAATATGAAAGACGGAAAGTGTCCAAAAATAAAATCTACACCATTTACAACATACGGTACTCCAACAATTGAAGTTTAACAACAGCAAAAAAATAAAAAAAACAATATATTTTTCTAAAAAAAAAAAAAAAAAAATAATGTTATAAAAACTAGACACAGTATATATATTTATTTAATTTTGTTATTATTTAAATAATTAAAAATTATACCTATCTATATTTATATATAAAAATTATACATGAATAATAAATATAATATATAAAAAAAATAAATAAATAAAAATAATATATAGATAAATAAATAAAAAAATAAATTCACAAAAATTGTAATTATGCTTTATATCTTTTTTTTTTACAAATAAAAAAAAAATATTTTTTCATTTCTCTTTATTAAATAATAATTTGGCAATTTTTTATGTACAAATAAAAAGTAAAAAAAAAAAAAAAAATAGTATTTAAATTACAAGAATAATAAAACAAAAAGAAAATAATAATGAGTTGGAGCAAGTGAAATAAAGCATTTTTGAAATAAAGCAACAACCACGATTACTAAGAGAAATAAACATAGAGATAACTAAGGTAAGAGAAATAAATCTCTTAAATCCTAACTTGGGTGAGTGATATGGTAATCAGAAGCTTAAGAGATATTTTATTTGTTAAAGTTAATTGTTGTTGTTGGTGATGTTTTAATATTACACTATCCAACCGATTATTTGTTTTTTTTTATTATTTTTTTATTATTATAATTAATTTTTTTATTATAACATCTGTATTAAATATTTAAAAATGAAATAAAAAAAAATATTGTTATAACTTAAACTAAATGTCTTTTGTGAAATCACATGAGTAACAACTTTTTTTTTATTATTAAATTAAAAATAAATGAAAATAATATGTATTCATATTACTTGAAATTAAATTTTGGTTGTTTTGTGTAAATTACACAGATAGGAATCATGTCAGACTAAATCCTTTAGTTTGTTGATGTAGGGTGTTGTCGGTTGTGGAAAAAAAGTATGCTCCAGTTGAAGTTTAAACTAAAAATGTAAACGGACATAACGACTTGCTTGGACGGACGTAAGGACTGATATTTTGTAATAAGGGTATTGCTCATAAAATAAGATAGGGCCAAAGGCAATACAATGGCTGTGTTTTCGCTGAATCGCAGATGGGGTGGGAGGCTCAGACAAAAGGACTGACTGACGGTGTGAAAGTAGTAATAATCTTGGTATTTTTTTTTTTATTTAATTTTTTTCTTTGACACGAAGATTTCATGTTTATGGTTCCATGTATTTTCTGGTAAAAAAAAAGGATCCACCCAAATCCCGACGAGTAGCCGAATGAAGCCACCGTGTCAAACCATCTACAGAAAGTATATCTTTAACGATAAACCAACCATAACAGGACTGCTGTGTTGCGTTTGCTAATTTTGATGTATGCAAAATGCCGGCAAGACTTTCGATTAATTGTTGCTGACGTTCTGCAGCTTCATTTTGTTGAACCAAAAGTTTGGCCACGACCCCTTCCAGAGAATTAGCCATTTAGAAATTTGCGTGTGTTCTTTATAATTAAATAAACTCGTCGCCACTGTTACGATCGTAAGTCGTAATAATAATTAAAACAATAAGTTATTAATTTAATATTAAAGTTGTTTATTCGTCAAAGTATATTCGAGAACTAACTTAAGGAAAAGAAAAAGAAAGAAAAGAAAGAACAAAAACGTTGAATCCAAAATGTCTGGCGTTGCCAGATTATTAATAACATTTATGGCTGTTGCCAACAAAAAGAATAGGTATTAATAAAACAAACTTTTTTGCTTTTTAAATCATTACATTGGTGGAGGGTATTTAAAGATTCGGCACAGCCGAATATAGCTTCCTTACTTGTTTTTTTTTTAATTACACCTTAGAAAAACTTAAACAATTTTTGGCAAAAAATAATCGGAAAAAATCTGCACAAAAACATTTTAAAATTCAGCTAACAAAATCAGTGAAATTGCTAACAATTTTTCTCCATAAATCAAATTAAACATTATTTTACAGATTTTTTGACAGAGTTTTTCTTTTGAGTGTTCCATTATCGCGATAAATGTTAAGAAATCAATGTGTAATGATTCTAGCCCTTAATTCACACCTCGTTTTATTTTAACTATTTTTTAATCACACTCAGAAAAAAATTAACTAAAAAATAGGGAAACCAACTAAATTCAAGGAAAATTGGGAAACATTTTATTTCAATTTAGTTCATACACATCTCAGGACCCGATTGGGCGAAGACCCCATTGCGTTCGGAGCTTAGGTTTAGAGATATCGCCATTTTAACTTTTCGAAAAAAACAAAAATTCTCCGAGTTATAAAAATTTTACTAAAATAGTGGAAAAGCTTCCTCAAATCTAAGAAGATGAACTAATTGGTAGAAAATTACCTCCTAAAACTAAAGAAGAGGAATATGTCTTAAAAATAAAGATTTTTTTCATATAAAGGGTCCGCCATCTAACGTTTTTTTTTTTCAACTAGTGCTTATTTCGTGAATGGTAACACTTAGCTCATGTCTGATTTGACAGATAATTAGTTTTATCCTTCCGCTGAACGAATATGGTTGTGTATACGCTTCAACAATGCTTGGAAATATTGCGACATTTTTTTTGAAAATCATTGTAAAAAAAATCATGGAAAATCGGGCCATGTTGAACGAATTTTTGTTCACAAAAATTGAAGAGGAGCTGCGATTTGACACCGTTGGATTATTATTTGTGGGGTGCCGTCAAAGATAAGTGTTCCGCCGACAAGCCAGAGACAATTGACGCTTTAAAGGACAATATTCGTGAAGCCATTGGTGAAATACAGCTGCACACAATAGATAATGTGCTAAAATTGGACCGATCGTGTAGGCTACTGCATGGTCAGCCGAGGCAGCCATTTGAATAAAATTATTTTCCATTATTAACCGGAAGGATTGTACTTTTAAATAAAAAAAGAAATTTGAAAAAATATTCAGTAATTTTTTTTTATAACATTTTCAAAAAAAAAAAGTTATATGGCGGACCCTTTATTTAGGGAAAATTTCTTTGGCGGTAAAAACTTCTTCCATGTATTAGGGAATTCTATTCAAGGGAAATAATGGACTATTTAACAGTACATGAACTAAAATTTTTTTCCTAACAGTTAAGAAAATTTCAAAAAATTTTAGTTAAATTTAACTAAATTGTGGACAATTTATAAACTATTTTGAGGAAATTTTTTACAAAGTTTAAGATAAGTCTTTTTTTTGAGTGCACGCCCACTAAAGCGGGCGGGACTAAAAACTTTTCGTTTTTTCGTCCCGCCTATGTCATTCCGTTATTCACGGAATGACAAAGTGAGTACTTTTGTGGTAGGGTAATCAAATTTGTTTAACTAATCTATAAGACGTTGTGCTCGATTTTTAAACACAAGTGTTTGCTCATACCTTCAATGATAAAAGAAAGCAACGAATTTTAACAAACACAATAAAAATGTTGTCGTTGTAAATATTTTATGTTGCGCTCCATTTCGGTGAAGATGCAGCCAGTGATGCATTACGAGGACAACAAGATTTTTGCATTTCCCTTAACATTAGATCAAATGGCCAAGCAAGCAGCCTGTGTGTGCTCGAGTACGAGTAGAGCAACACAAGTACAATGTAATATTTACAAGTATCTTATTAGATTAATGTAGTTTAGTACATTTTGAAAGGCTTTTATTTGTAACAACAATTTTTTATTGTTAGTCATGTTTTTTTTTTTTTTTTTAATTTTTTTGTTGCTAAATAATCTCCTTGAAACTGAATGTTACACTTTGAAAGTTTGTACTATATATTTGGCACACACATAGAAAAACTATGTGCTAACACAGATTTTCAATTAAATCTTATTTTGATAGTGTAATACATGTTTAATGTATGATTTTCTAAAGAACCCTTTTAGTTCCACGAATTCTAGTTTGAATTAGTTTAAATTCGAAATTAAGTAAAACCAAATGGCGGTAGTGAAAAAAAAAGTAAAATGTTAACAAAAAACACAGTAACATACAACACTAAAAAAATTACGGGGTTCCAACGGTTGGTTATGGAAGAGGAGACAAAAAAAATATACCCCGGCGATTTGAAAAATCACATCGGAATTTTATTTTAGCATTGGCCTGTTCTTGCAGAAATCGATATATTGATCTATGTTTCCCTTACATATGAGGTGTAGAATGTGTTCAGCAACTTTGTAGAAAATATTATGGCAAATATTTTTGTGGAATATGTTAACCCTCTAACTCCCCCTCATAACGGTCATTTTTGATTCTTTTCTAACATATCGTTAAAAACACCCGTCACGGTGGGGTTTTCATGATTTAAAAAAAAATCGATTTCTTCCAATTTGAAAAGCAATTCTGTTTATAGATAATGTAAGGAAGAGAATGAGCCCAAAAAGAAAAAACAATTACAAGGCGCTTTTTTTTGGCGGCCAAAAGAAGATTTTGAGCACACCCTGCAAAAACTTGGTAATGACACATCATTACCATTCGAATTACTTAGTAATGACAGAAAATTACCTTTAGCATTATTTTGAAATGTAAAATAAGGACTTATTAATAATGACTTACATAAGTCATTATAATAAAATAAAAAAATTTCAGAACTAGATTTTAACTTTTTGACTCACTGTACATTATTTTGAATAAAAATAAAATAAATTTAAATATTTTTTTATTTTTAAAAATTTTTTTTTTAAATAATTTTTTCATTACCTATAAGTATATATGTAATTAGTTATTAATATTGGTTTGATAATCATTACATTTGGCACATTTGCTTGTAAATGTAATGGGAAAGGTAATTCGAATCAGAAGTAGTTATAACTTTCGAATTTTCCATTACACATTTCATTACTTGGTAATGGAAGTTTTTGCTGGGCAACAAAAAAAAAAAGCTTAAAAACTTTTAGAGCTTATAACTTTTACATATAAGCACAAATTTTTAAAAATCTCAATGAATGGCGAAAAATTCTGCGAATCGGCTACGAATTTTTATAAATCGAAATGAAGTGGTTAGGGAGTATACATTTCACTCCCTTAAACACAAATTTTTACATTTGAAGCGAAATCAAAGGTGTTCAAAATTTTTAATTTTTTTTTTGTTGTGCCTAAACTTTTATTTTGGCCGCAAAAAAAAGCGCCTAGTACTTTTTTTTTGTTTTTGGGCTCATTCTCTTCATTACATGATTAAGAAACTGGATGGCTTTTCAAATTGGAAGAAATCATAAATTTTTTTTAAATCATGAATACCCCACCAAGCCGTAGAAGAGCGGCAGGGCGGGGATGAAATGTTCTACAAAAATGTTGGCCATAAAATTTTACTATACGTGTCGGAATACAATAAAGCCCAAAACCAAAAACCAATCAAATTCAAGGTTGTTTATTAAGAGTTAATTTTTATAACCCCCACTCTAGTGATAGAGGGTATATATAAGTTTGTCATTCCGTTTGTAACACATCGAAATATTGGTCTAGGACCCCATAATGTGTATATATTCATGATCTTCGATCCATTTTAAGTCGATTTAGCGATGTCCGTCCGTCCGTCTGTCTGTCTGTCTGTCCGTAGAAAACACGCTAACTTTTGAAAGACTTTACAGAGGCTACTGAAGTTTGGCATATATGTTGGTCATTTACCTGGTAAGGTTGGTATTGCAATTCAGCCAAATCGGTCCAGTGGTTCAAAAGTTATGAGCAAAAGAGTAAATTTCGGCAAGGGTGTTTCGCGAATTTACGAGATAAAAAACACGATAGCTTTCGAAAGACAATAATAAGACAGCTAAAGCTTGACATGTATCTTTATCGTTCCCCAGGTCTATTTGTTTTAAAATTTCAGCTCAATCGGTCCAGTGGTTCAAAAGTTATAACCAAAACCTTGAATTTCAGATTAGTCTCATCTTAAATGCCACGCGTTTCACAAGTTTTAAAAGCATTGGTGGTATCTTAACAATGCTTTTCAAACTTGTTTAGTTTTAAAGCAATGCTTTTTAAACTTGTTTAGCATTCGGAACTTAAAAACTACACTCGAAAAAAATTTTACACTCAAAAAAAATTTTACACGTAAAAAATTTCGTACACTCAAAAAAAAATTTAGTTTTTTTTTTACAAAAATCCCGGGTAAAAATGAAATATATATGATCATATATGATGATATATATGATGATATATGGTTATATAAATCCATATATGATCCATATATCTTCATATATGATCATATATATTTCATTTTTACCCGGGATGACAATATTTTGTGTACATTAGAGGTGTCCTTAAAAACGAAAATCACCTTTTTATACCTGGTAGGGTCCTATATTGTTCTTTAGCATCTAAAAATGAGTGAGCCAAAATTTGGGGACAATCGGCTAAAAATAACTCGTGCCGAAAATCGATTGAAGTTTTGGGACATTCTTATAAGAACGAAAAACTCGTTTTTTATAGTTTTTGGAAAAACATTGGTATTTGATATTTTTTGTTAAATTTTTTGTGAAATCATATGAAAATGGTACTAAATTACCTTTTCAAAACGACTAATAAAATTAAAATCGGATGAAAAATAAGCATTTTACGCATACATGCCCCAGACCATTGTATGGATTTTAGAGCCAGAATTTAAAAATTTTCAAAATTTTTGGGCAAAAAAAAAGTAAAAATTTAATTTTACTTTATAATCAAATTGAAAACATGTTTAAGATTAAAAATAGCAGATATGGTAGTCAAGTTTTTTTTTTATTTGGCGCGGGTAGTGATAAAATTTCCGCGGATTCCAAATAAAATGCGTTTTTCTACAATAATTAAGCAAATTTTTGAAAATTTGTGCTCTATTGTGCGGATCGAAGTGTAAAACTGTAAAATTCTGTAACTTTTGAGAAATCGGATATATGCAGATATTTTGTATTATAGAAATGTATAACGTCTCAAATTTGTCATTTCACCTCGCCGAAAAGGGGTTAGAGATGCCCGGATTCTCAAAAAATTTACAGAATTTATGTATTTCACTTCGTATAATACAATACAGCAAATTGTTTCCCATATTTGCTAAATTATTTTAGAAAAACTAATTTTTTTTGGAATCCGCGGAAATTATATCACTACCCACGCCAAATAAAAAAAAAGTTAGACTACCATATCTGTTAGTTTTTATCTATAACATGTATTAAATATAATTATAAAGTAAAATTTATTTTTTTTTATTTTTTTGCCTAAAAATTTTGAAAATGTTCAAATTTTGGCTTTAAAACCCATGCAATGGTCTGGGGCATCTATGCGTAAAATGCTTATTTTTCATCCGATTTGAATTTCTGAATGTGTTTTTTCATTAGATAAGATTGTCCCAAAACTTCAATCCATTTTCGGCACGAGTTATTTTTATCCGATTGTCTCCAAATTTTGGCTCACTCATTTTTAGGTACAAAACTACAATTTAGGACCCTACCACGTATTAAAAAGTGATTTTGAAAAATTGCCTTAGTCGTTAGGACACCTTTAGTGTACATACGTGCATTCCCTCAGAAATATTTTTGCAGTAAAAAAAACATTACACTCGAAAAAATTTTACACTCAAAAAAAAATTAGTAATTTTTTTTTTTGTTTTTTTAAATGACAAAAAAAGAGTTTTTTAGTCAAAATAAAATATTTCTAATCAAAATTGTTAATTTTTTCCCGTTAAAAAATGTACAATCCTTTAAAAAATGCATTGTGGAGGGTATTCATAGATTCGGCAAAGTCGAATTTAACTTTTCTACTTGTTATACCCTCCAAACGCATTATATTCCCTCCAATTTCCATATATTTAAATTAAAATTGATTTTTTAATTAATGTTTTTTAATATGTTTCCAATATTTTTTTTAACTGTAAAATTTCTTTAAGATTTTACAATTTGTAATTGAAAATTTGCACAACGTTAAAGGCACCCACGCAAAAATTGCCAGCGGTACAAAAAATAAAGTACAGCCAAAGTACTTATATTTTGTTAAATGAAGCGCTTTGCCAACGTTTCAAATTACAACCTTAAGAGTGCTTTGGCATTACTTTTGTACAATTTTTGTAAGAATATTTTTTTTATATTTTTACTATTTATTAAATTCTTTTATTACAACTATTTGTGTAACAGTGCAATAGCAACTGTTTCATCATAACAATATTTTTTCTTAATTTTTAACATTGTACAATCTGATTTCTTTTGAAAACAATGTTGAGTAGTTAAAAAAATCGGTTATTTTATTAATAATATTTCCCTTTAAAAATGAATTGTGGCATTTGTTAACCGAAAGCTTTAAAAAATAATTATTCGGAACTCGCTACTGTACATCTTTTACACGAAAAGAAACCAACATAACTTTTGCAACATTTTATATAAGCTAGGGCTGGCATATCGCGGCAAAAAACCCAACACATTAAATTGAAAAGGTTTCCCATTCAATGGTACAACTTAAAAAAAAAATATATATTTAAAGTTCATAGATTAGTACCTTCTCTAAAGAAAACATTGGATTCCTCCACAAATTCTTCTAAAAACTCTAGAATTTTTAAGTGCTGGGAAACCACCCCAATTTTTGTTTTTGAAGCGCTGCCACAACAATATTTATTTGGTTTTAAGGTACTTTGCCAGAGCTTTGAGAACCTACGGCACTATATTGCAACGGTGTTATATATCTCGTACTTACGCAGTACTTATATAAGAAAGCTGACAGTACTTGTACTACCGTGCAAAGTACTTTAGCTGTACTGTCCCGTTTGTATTTTTCTACCTGGGCAGACAAACTTTAAGCGACTAAAAATCTGATTCGAGCATATTATTGGATTTCAAACCATTCTAAAAATACTTGTTAAAACCGTTTACCACAAATTATTTTATAATAAAATATAACTATGTATACTCGTATACCGCTCCGTTCCTTCAAAAATCAATTCATATGAAAAATTCAAAGTACAACAAACAAACCAACACAATACAACAACTAATGTGCAAAAATTCTCCATCAAAGAAAATAAATTCATATGAAAATCAACAATAAAACTCATAAAAAAAATTTTGAAAACAAATAAAAAATACATACATACTTTACATATTTTATATTGAAAAGGGATAGTTAAAGAATAAAAACACAGTGTTCTAAAGGGTTATTTTTTTAAGTGTGTTCAAAGAAACGTGAAAAACTTAAAATGAAAAATCACTGGAATACCTATTGGTTCACCGGCGAACCACGGCGTTGCGTTCAGAATATAAACACAGTGGCGGCTACAGCTTTTGGGTTTGGGGGGGGGGAACATTTTTTTGTTCACTTCGAATAAAAAAAATATAAATACACCTCCGTCGGTCGCGCAAAAACAGGGATACGTTTTTTTTTGCAGAAAAAATGATTGAAGAGCTATTTCATCATATTTCATTTAGATCATTTTTTTTTTAAAGAAAATTGTACATTTTTGTAATCGGGGAAAAAGTCGAAGATTTTAACACACGTACCTTTAGAAAAGTCTAAATCTGAAAATTTTTCAATAAGAGAAATTCGTCCTACATTGAAAATTTCAGATTTTGGGACATTTTTCGTGAACAAATGTTTATAGGAAAAATGTCTCAGAATCTAAGACTTCTTCTTTACGAAAAATATCTCTAGATCTGACACTATTTTCGTATAGAAAAATTTTCAGATTCTAAGACCTTTCTTACAGAAAATTCTCAGATTCTGAGACCTTTTACTACAGAAAAGTCTCATATTTTAAAGCATTTTTGAAATATTTTTCTTATAGAAAAGGTCTCAGATTATTAGATTTGTTTCGTATTAAAAAAAATCTTTAGCAAAAGTCTTATATTCTTAGAATTTTTCCTCTTGAAAAAGTCTTAGATTCTGACACCTTTTTCCTAAAGAAAAAGTTTCAGATTATCAGAAATTTTTTTCTATAGATTCTAAGACTTTTTTTTTGTAGAAAAAGTCTCAGATTCATAGACGTTTTTCCTATTGCAAAAGTCTTAGATTTTGAGACCTTATTCCTATAATCATTTGTTCACGAAAAATGTCCCAAAATCTGAAATTTTCAATGTAGGACGAATTTCTCTTATTGAAAAATTTTCAGATTTAGACTTTTCTAAAGGTACGTGTGTTAAAATCTTCGACTTTTTTCCCGATTACAAAAATGTACAATTTTAAAAACAAAATTCTGACAAATTCTGAGACCTTTTCCTATAGAAAAAGTCTCCGACTCTGACAAATGTTTCCTTTATAAAAAAAACTCAGATTGTGAGACCTCTTTTCGTCAGAAAAAGTATCAGATTCTGAAACCATTTCCCATAGAAAAAGTCTCAGATTCTAAGACCCTTTTCCTATAGAAAAAGTCCCAGATTCATTAAAAAAGAGGCTGTCCCTTTTTTCTAAATAAAGGGTTTCAGATTTTAAAACATTTTGCCTATAGAAAAAGTCATAGATTCTGAGACCTGTTTCCTATAGAAAAAGTCTCAGATTCTGAGAGATTTTTCCTATAAAAAAAATCAAATTCGAAGATTCTGATTGTAATTAAATAATATTTTTCAGATTAAATCACATTTTTACTTTAAAAATTTTTAGATTTTCCCTTTAAAAATTTTCAGATTTTTTTTTTTTTTTTAAATTTTTGGATTTCGAAATTTTTTTCCTTCGCAAAATTTTTAGAAAATTTCTTACTTCCTTCTTCCATTTTTTCTTTCTTTTTTTTTTTTTTTCTTCTTTTTTTCTTTTTTAAATTTGGTCTGGGGGGGGGGTTTCCCTTTCCACCCCTTGTACGCGCGCATAGACACTTAGAATATCGCTGACGACAAAATCTCATCTGTGGATTTTAGATTCAGTATTCAGCATTCTTCAGTATTTTGTCACACTCAAAAGCACTTCATAATAGAAGCAATATTTTTTTCTTAACCAAAATTTTTGAACGCATTTTATTGATTGCTGTTATTCAAGGGCTGTAGAAGCAATCTGGTGGGGTGTTCTGTAATTCATGCGAAAAGTTTTTGCAACGAAAAGTATAAAACAAAAATTTCTATCGAATCGAGAGATTCTGGAACAAAAATTGTTTCTTGATAACAATGCGAAAACGGTAAACAAATCGAGAAAATAATTAAAATCACAACAAAAAAGAAGTAATTTCATATTTTTTTAACAGCAAATCGTAATATTAGCATAAAACAAATAAAATAACAACACTGTGCTACAAAAAAAAAAAAAATAATGAATAGCAAAGGTTGTAGGTCTCGTGGAAAAGGTAAAAAAGGCCCACTTAACTTGACAGACACCCACAAATTTTAAAGTTATTGTCAAAAAAACGATTTTTTGGGACTTTTCTCAAAAAACCACGTGTAACTCTGAAAACTTTCAACCGATTTTCAATTTTTGAACTGTTTTGGATAGAAGAAAAATAGAAATTTTCGCGTGTGTGAATTAGTCTATACATATCAGAAAGATATGTATTGATTTTTTTAAAAGAAAATTTAATTTTAAATACGATAAGCTTTATCCTAAAAAAAATCCGTTAACAATTGACAAAGTTGTGACAATTTTTCTAAAAAAAAAAAAATAGATTTTGCATGAAATCGTCCAGGCAAAAATAATAAAAAATAAAAGAAAAATCATGAGAGGTCGCGCACCATTACTTTTAAGATTTTTGGCCCGCTGAATTTCACCTTGAAATTTCTCTATCGCATTAAGTTTTTTATTTAACCCAATAAGCACTTTTAAAATTCAAGTGCAAATCAAGTATAAAAAAAGTGTAAATCAAGCCCTAAATTCCAGCCCCTGCTTGATTTATACTTGAATTACACTTGAATTCAATAGCATACTCCAGCAAAACGGACACTGGAATTCAAGCCCTGTTTTTACAGCCTTATCACTGTTTTTACAGTTTAAAAACAGCACTTGAATTCAAGTATCCGTTTTGTTGGAGAATGCTATTGAATTCAAGTGTAATTCAAGTATAATTCAAGCATAGACTGGAAATAAGGGCTTGATTTACACTTGATTTATACTTGATTTGCACTTGAATTTTAAAATTGCTTATTGGGAATAAAATATGTTTAATATCTCAAAAACATGACGCGATAGAGCAATAAAGTCCGGATTTGGATTTAACGCGCCAAAAACCCTGAGTTTTTTGCCTGAGTAATCCGAACATCGATTTGTAGCAAAATCTTAATTTTCTTTTTTAGAAAAATTATCAAAATTCTGTAAATTGTTATCCGATTTTTTCATGATAAACTCATCGTATTCAGAATTAAATTTTCTTTAAGAAAACGTTTTTAAATTTAAAGGATGTTTAACGAAATATAGCAGAAAAAATAGATAAACTCTTTTTTTTTTTTTTTTTTTTTTTGTTAAATACTTTATTATCTGGATTATTGAATCTGCCTATTCTTGGCCTAACAATAAGTGTATAAATCTTACAAAACTAACTTAAATACTAGTTACTCCCTAGGAGCCATTTTGAAGAACGGGCCTCTAAATTAAATGGGCGGTAAGTCAGCACGTTGCAGTCTGGTGTGCGTTTGGGTTCGAGTAAGGGCTCTCGCCAATGTATTTGGGTGGTTCCTGAGCTTTTCAGCGTATTTCGTTCTGATGTCCATAAACTCTTCTCTTACAAACGGAATATTTAAGTCCTGGTGAATGTTGACATTTCTGACGTACCAGGGAGCTCCCGTAATGATCCTCAGAATTTTGGATTGTGCCCTCTGTATAAGCTCAATATTAGACATACTGGCTGTACCCCACAGTTGGATACCATAAGTCCATATTGGTTTTATAATACAATTATACAGGATGACCTTAGAGTCGAGGCTTAGCTTTGATTGCTTATTAATTAGCCAATGTAGTTGGCAGGCTTTTAGCTTCATATGAAGCCTCTTGGCTTCTAAGTGTTTTCGCCATGTAAGACGTCTGTCCAAGTGAATACCAAGGTATGTAACACTCTCAGACTGTGGGATAATTACACCATTTAATGAGACAGGGGAACAAGACCCCATTCTAAGTGTAAACGTAACGTGCTTGCTCTTAAGTTCATTTACTTTAATTCGCCAGTTCTTGAACCACGTCTCCACAGCTGTAAGATGGTTGTTAAGTCTCAAGGAGGCAACATATGGGTCTGAGTGAGTGCTTATTAAAGCAGTGTCATCCGCAAATGTTGATGTTGTAATATGTTCAGATATCGGCAAGTCTGAAGTAAATATGAGATAAAGCACAGGGCCGAGAACACTTCCTTGAGGAACACCTGCATTCATTTTATAATCAGAAGTTGTAGTTTCTTGATATTTCACCCTGAAGTAGCGATTAAGAAGGTAAGACTCTAAAAGTTTGTGTGTAATAGTTAGTAGGTGATATTTTATTTTATATAAAAGACCCTCGTGCCATACTTTATCGAAAGCCTGAGCGACATCCAGAAAAACGGCAGAACAATATTTTTTTTCTTCAAAGGCTTTCCTAATCTCGCAAGTTATGCGGTTCACTTGCTCTATGGTTCCATGCTTTTCACGAAAGCCGAACTGATGAGCTGGAATACTGTTTGAACTTTCGATAATTGGAAGAATCTTCTGAAGAAAAACCTTCTCAAACAGCTTTGATAGGCACGGAAGTAAACTTATAGGTCTGTATGACGAAGTTAAAGTTAAATCTTTTCCAGGCTTGGGAATCATTTTGATTTGAGAAATTTTCCATATGTCCGGAAAGTAACCTATTTGCAAGATCGCATTAAATATTTTCGTTAGAACTTCAACCGCTATAAATGGTAGGTTTTTTAACATGTTTGGTGTGACTAAGTCATACCCAGGCGCTTTCTTTGGGCTGAGCTGCGTACGTATAATTGTCTCAACATCTTGGGCATAAAACCATGTATTACCTAAGTTGTGATTCAAATGCAGAGGCGGATCTGGGAGTGTAAAATCATTTTCCGCCAAGTTTGGCTCAAATACAGTTCTTAAATGTTCTGCAAATGAGTATGCTTTCTCCTCTTCACTGCGTGCCCAATTGCCACATTGCTTCCTTAGCGGTGGTTCGCCCTCTACCGGTGCTTTAATTTTAGTTGCTTTCCAAAGTGAATAGTTCCCTGAACTTTTATGCGATAAACTTTCCACATATACGCTATTTATGCGATCCTCTTCCAAATGAAGGGCTTTTCTAAGGTTTCTAGTAGCTTCAGACAGCCTCTGCTTTACGGCAGGGGATCTACTGTTTTGCCATTCTCTTCTTAGCCTTCTTTTGATGGCCAGTAGTTGCTCGATTTCAGAGTTAGAAACATAAAAATTGCGATTAGAGGAAGCAACGGTAACGGAAGACGAAGAGTGCTCTGCTGCTGATCTCAGAATGGACGTAAAGTCCTGGACACATTCACCTATATCCCCCTCACATTCCAAAGATGGATTAATGTGGATGTGGCTACTAATGTACTTTTTATATTTTAACCAATTCGTCTTTGACGAAGTGGGTCCACAGGGTGTCTTAACCGAAATTGGTTCATCGTAATACGTTAATATTACTGGAGAATGGTCTGAATTGAGATCAAATGATGTTTCAGCAGATAACTTACTTCTCTCGATATGTTTCATTATCCCAAAATCGATAAGATCGGGAATTTTTCGTGGATCTGAAGGCCAATAGGTCGGCTTGCCAGGCGATATAACGTCCAGACTATTTCTACGGTCAATAAGAGCACAGTAAAGCTGTCTTCCCCTAGGGTTTATTAGACGTGAACCCCAATAGGTGTGTTTCGCATTGTAGTCCCCACAAGCTAGGAAGCGATTACCAAGAGTCTTGAAAAAATTTTCAAATTGTATCTTAGATACTGAAAATCGCGGAGGACAGTAAACTGATGTCAGAGTTAGTCCTCCTCCTACACAATCAAGATGTATTGAGGTGGCTTGAAGGTAGATTGTAGAATAAGTTTCCATAGCATGGTGCTTAATTCTACTTTTCACCAAAATACCTGTACCACCGTGAGCCTTACCGTCAGGGTGATTTGTTTTGTGGAATGTATAACCTGGGATTTGAAAATTATATCTATTTGTGAGGTGGGTTTCCGATAACAATAACACATCGATGTTATTGTTGTGCAAAAAATTAGATATCTCAGCCTTGTGCTGGTTTACACCGTTTGCATTCCAAAAACATATTTTAAACAAACGCATTATTTTTTTGATAGGAGAGCCTGCAAAGTGTTATTTTGCGCTTTTAGCTCCTCTATTGTACCTTGCACGGATGTCATAAAAGCATTCATTGTGCTTTGCATTGTAGACATGAAATTAGTCATTGACTGCATAAGGGTGAAAAACATTGATTCCACCCCTCCCGTGTTAGGGGGATTGCAGGGTTGCTGAGAGCCCGTTATTAACGCATTAGCGTATGTGTTACTAGCACTACCTATAGAAGTATGTGCCTCAGATGAAACTGGAGTATGCGTCACGATTGGTACTGAGCTCTGATTCATTGCAGTTAAAGGCGGCGCACTAGGTACGGCCAGTGGGTTTACCGCATTTTGCGATGGACGCGTTGGTTGAAATGATAATAGTTGGCCTCTTGACTGATTTTGCTTTTGTTTAAGTCTTACTTTAAGTTCCTTATAAATTGGGCATCCCCGATATTTTGAAGAGTGGTTATTTCCGCAATTACTACATTTTTTTTCACCTCCGCCATTTTTAATCACCGTACACTCTGATGAAGAGTGTAAATCGCCACATACAGGACAAACTGTGCTTAAGGTACAATAGGTTCTTGTGTGTCCATACTCTTGACAGTTTGAGCATTGAACTGGACCACTTCGTTTAAGCGGTTCCTCTACTGAAACTCTACGATGCAGAAGGTATCGTTCCGAGTAGATGGGATGAATTTCATTCTTCTTTAGCTTTTTGGATTCAGGCTCCAGCTCAACTCGAAACATTGGTTGAGGAACTTTTGCCCTGTTAAAAATGTTTACTACAACTTTCACTTTATAGCCCTTTTCTTCAAGAGCCTCCTTAATTTCATTAGGTTCTACACTGGATTCTATACCCTTAAATACCACAATTAACCCTTTGCTACTCTTCAACTGGTATGTATAATAGCTTCTATTATTTTCGTGCAAGAACTTGGTTATTTCCCTATAGTTCTTCTCAGTGTAGACCTGTATTTTCGTCTCGTGTATGCTACCTTTTCTAATTGGAATAATATGAAATGTATTATTCCCAATTAGTTTCGTAAAATTGGACACCAATTGGTTGGAGCTACGCTCACGAAGGAATATTGGTGGAGGTTTTGCCTCTTTACGGGTACTACTCGGATCCTGTAAATCAGTATCTGGTTCATCCAGAACTGAAAAACGATTGTTATTTAAGGGATTAGTGTTATCATTATTAGTGTTACTATTATGAACTTTCTGTTTTTTTGTTTCACTATTGTTATTATTTTTTTGTGGGCTACGGACTCTTTTGAATTTAAAGTAGCGGTCTATACCAGTCTGTATTGCCGCTTGCTTACTAGTTCCCGGTTTTTCAATTGTATTTGATGTACTTACATGTTTGTGTAACATACTTACAGAACTCTCATTAGACAATATAAGAGAGGGAGAGTTTATAATACCACTAATGTTGTTGTTGATAGATAAACTCGCAAAATTTTCGAAAAATAACAAAAAAAAGGAATTAT
Source organism: Pegoplata infirma (assembly GCA_963921195.1). Lineage (NCBI taxonomy): Eukaryota > Metazoa > Arthropoda > Insecta > Diptera > Anthomyiidae > Pegoplata > Pegoplata infirma. The sequence continues at coordinate 157,745 of CAWUER010000168.1, forward strand.
TAAAAAAACAATAGATATGTTTCTTATATGTATTAGGGTGCGCCAAAGTTGTATGGGTAAAAAAAAATTATGCTAGAGATCGGCACTCCCCCCAAAAATATTCGTTTTTATATCAAAATACACTATGCAAAAAATTATGGCGATCGCTTGAGGGGAAAGGGTGCCTCAAACGCCTTGAAAATGGAGAAATATGTCAAATTTGACCATTAGATGAAAAAGTTTTTTATTTTTTTTTGTTATTCAATTCCGCCAAAAAAAAATTTTTGTATTAGGTTTAATAAGAACTACTTACAAAAAAAATATAAGCTTTCCACTACATCGCTGACCCATTTTAACTTGCTATACAAAAAAGGGCAGTTATTTTTAGGGGTACCCAAAAGTAACATTTTTACATATTTGAAAATTTTATTAAAAAAAAATTTTAAAAATTAAAATCGCAGTTTTATATATATATTATAAAGATAAAAAATGTGAAATATTATAAATATCCGTTCGGCAGTTTTTCTTTTATAGCTACTTGAAGTTAGCGGATTTCAAGGAAAATTTATTTTTTGCTGTATTTTCTTTAATTTTGAATTTATTATACGTTTTAAACGAAATTGACGATATTGGCTTAGCAAGTAATTAAATTGGATCATAAATTTTAGTTAGTTAGTAATTTTTACAGTTTAGCTTTAACCCATGTAAACCCGGGTCAATTATGTCCCACTTTGGAAATATTATTCTTTAAACAATGTTTGTTTTTTATCATGAAATTAGTAAATGGAAATAGTTTTAGCTATTCATCGTGTATGCACTTAAAGAATTTAACCCTTTTTAGGAAGTTTTTGTATATTTAATGAAGCTTTTCATAAATATGATGAAATATTTTTTGATTGTATCAAACACATTAAGCATTCATGATTTCTTCTACTTTATTTAAAAAATTTTTTTTTTTGGGTTGTTGAAAAAATTAGTTGACGACTAAAGATAAGCTAATGGACAATTTTTTCTTTTTTTTTCTTTGAATTTAGAAAAAATCGACTTCAAAATATTCTTAAATAATTTTCTAAAAAAAATGTGTATTAATAATTTCATTTTCCAACGCGACACGCGTATTTCATTTAATATTTGCTTAATCTGCACGCTATTTAACTTAAATTAAAGCTTTATAAATTACACTAGCTTACCATCCCGGTACTTCGTTACCGGTTGTATTGAATACCGGATAATAGAAAGATCAGAATAACTCTATCGATTTCAAAAAAAATCCCCTATGTTGTCTTTGTTTTATTTACATGTGGACGTTTAAGTTTTTCATAAAATAATATTTCAATGAATAATTTAAACAATAAAATGTGAATAACTTTGCTGGTACTTTATAATGTTAGTTCCGGTGAAAAAAGATATTGACAATTTTCGAGCCCTTATATCAGGATTTTGGATTTTGAGTGAATAAATATTTCAGTGAAAAAAGAAATTAGAATAAAAATAAGTTTGAGTAAAAAAAAACATATAGAGAGAAAAATATGGAATAAAAAAAGTTAAATACGAAAAATTTAAGTAAAAAGCATCATTCCATATTGTTCCGTGCTCTATTCTAGTTTGTTCCCCGTTCTACTCCATTTCATTTCCAATTCTATCTCCTTTCGTTCCATTTGAGTTTATTCATCTTCGTATAATATGCGTTAAAGAAATAAAAATTTCTATTGTCTTTATCTTATAGATATGAAAAGTACCAACTTACACCACTTTCACCAGGTACCCCTTTTTATCCTAAAATTTTAAAATATATCCTTCTCTTGGGTGTTATTTCTGGTTATTTCAATAGTTAGATAGGTAAAAATAACCATTTGCGTTTTCCCATTAAAATTAAATTTTCCAAAAACTGTTTTTTTTGTGCTAGGTGATCCTATATTTAAAATATCAAGTTTCTGAACCATTATTTCAAGAATAACCAAATTTACTCTTTTTATACCCTTTACGATCGGTCGCGACTCTTAGAAACATAATTTCCAAAAAGAACTTTTCCAAAATATTTGTTCACTAAACGATCAAGCATTCAAAGTTTTAATGCCTAGGATCACTACTTTATGAAAAATCGAGAGTATCAAAAACACCTTTTTACAACTCTAGAAACGGAATTTTTTTTAAATTACTTTAGCAGAATGTTTTTTTTCATCGAAGGACCCTACATTTCAAAATTCAAGCTTCTAAGGTCATTATTATAGAAACAAAGAAAAAGTACCAAAAGTACACTTTCTAACCCCCGTTAGAAACGGAATTTCCAAAAAGTACCTCTTCCAGAATGTTTTTTCTTTACCGAAGGATCCTTCATTCCATATTTCAATTTTCCACTAAGAAGTGGAATTTCCATAACGTGTTTTGCCCAGAATGTTTTTTTACCAAATTCTCCGACATTAAAATTTTTTAGATTATAGGTAAAATTTTTCAGGAAATATAAAAAGTTTCTAAGATTATTATTCCAGGAAATAGAAAAGTACCAAAAAGTTTACTTTCGGTACTATTTATAAATGGTACTTTATATAAAAGGCACTTTCTTATAAAAGGTACTTTTTATTAAAGGAACTTTTTATAAAAGATACTTTTTATAAAAGGTTCTTTTTATAAAAGGTACTTTTTATAAAAGGTACTTTTATAAAAGATACTTTTTATAAAAGGTACTTTTTATAAAAGGTACTTTTTATAAAAGGTACTTTTTATAAAAGGTACTTTTTATAAAAGGTACTTTTTATAAAAGGTACTTTTTATAAAAGGTACTTTTTATAAAAGGTACTTTTTATAAAAGGTACTTTTTATAAAAGGTACTTTTTATAAAAGGTACTTTTTATAAAAGGTACTTTTTATAAAAGGTACTTTTTATAAAAGGTACTTTTTATAAAAGGTACTTTTTATAAAAGGTACTTTTTATAAAAGGTACTTTTTATAAAAGGTACTTTTTATAAAAGGTACTTTTTATAAAAGGTACTTTTTATAAAAGGTACTTTTTATAAAAGGCATTTTTCATAAAAGGTACTTTTTATAAAAGGTACTTTTTATAAAAGGTACTTTTTTTAAAGGTACTTTTTATAAAAGGTACTTTTTATAAATGGTACTTTTTATAAATGGTACTTTTTATAAAAGGTACTTTTTATAAAAGGTACTGTTTATGAAAGGTACTTTTTATAAGAGGTACTTTTTATAAAAAGTACTTTTTATAAAAGGTACTTTTTATAAAAGGTACTTTTTATAAAAGGTACTTTTTATAAAAGGTGCTTTTTATAAAAGGTACTTTTTATAAAAGGTACTTTTTATAAAAGGTACTTTTTATAAAACGTACTTTTTATAAACGGTACTTTTTATAAAAGGTACTTTTTATTTTACTTTTATTGTGCAAAAGGTAGTATTCCACATTCCAAATTTCAGGTGTCTAGGAAAATTATATTAGGAAATATAAAAAGTACCAAAAGTACAATATTTTACCCCCCTATGAAACGCAATTTTTTTTCCAGAATGTTTTTTTCACTGCAGGATTCTACATTCCAAATTTGAAGTTTCTATGCCCATTATTTCAAAAAATAACAAAAGGTACTAAAAGTACACTTTTTACCCCATTGACCCCCCCTTAGAATCCAAATTTGCAAAAATTTTTTTTTTTTTTTTGCAGCAGAGGATCCTACATTCCAAATTTCAAGTTTGTAGACCATTATTTCAGTAAATAAAAAAAAAGTACCAAAAGTACACTTTTTTACCCATTTTACCCCCGTAGAATCAACATTGGCAAAAACCCTGCCTTAGTGAATCTTTTTTCCGGGAGGTGAACCTACATTGCAAATTTCAAGTTTCTAGTATCATTATTTAAGGAAATGTAAAATGTACCAAAAGTACAGTTTTGTACCCTTTTTACCCCTTTGAATCATCATTGGCAAAAATCCAGCGTTAGTGTATCTTTATTCCGGGAGGTGAGCATACCGTCCAAATTTCAAATCTCTCTGACCATTATTTCATGAGATATAAAAAGTACCAAAAGTACAGTTTTTTACCCTTTTTACCCCCTTAGAATCAACATTGGCAAAAGTCCAGCATTACAGGATCTACATTCCGGGAGGTGAACCTACATTCCAAATTTCAAGTCTCTATGACCATTATTTCATGAGATATAAAAAGTACCAAAAGTACAGTTTTTTACCCTTTTTACCCCCTTAGGATCAACATTGGCAAAAGTCCAGCCTTGCAGGATCTGCATTCCGGGAGATGAACATACAGTCCAAATTTCAAGTCTCTAGGACCATTATTTCATGAGATAAAAAAAGTACCAAAAGTACAGTTTTTTACCCATTTTACCCCCGTAGAATCAACACTGGCAAAAATCCAGCTTTAGTGGATCTATATTCCGGGAGGTGAACCTACAGTCCAAATTTCAAGTCTCTAGCTTCAGCGGTTTGGGCTGGGCGATGATGAATCAGTCAATAAGTCAGTCAGTCAGTCAGTCAGTCACATTACTCTTTTATATATATAGATTAATAACATTTTTAAAAATAATACTCACTTTAAAATAATAACGTTTAATTTTTTTTAACAAATTGGATCTACTTTAGAAAAGTTTCATTGTATTGTCACCCACCGTATATAAAAAATGCGCTATAATTTAAAAACATTGTTTTTTCACATGTAGATTTAAATAAACTTGGACTAAAACATTTATTTTTACAGATTAATTTTATTATATTTAATAAAAATATAAAAGCCGGCATACAATGGGGAATATTTGCCCTGTGGGTCATCTTCGACCCGGGTTTACAAGGGTTAATGCTGTCCTGCAAAAATTATTTACTTACTAAAATTTATGATCCAATTAAATCAGTTGCAAAGCCAATTTCGTCAATTTTGTTTAAAACGTAATATAATAATAAGTTCAAAATTAAAGAAAATACAGCAAAAAATCAATTTTCCTTGAAATCCGCTAACTTCAAGTCGCTATAAAAGAAAAAACTGCCGAACGGATATTTATAATATTTCACATTTTTTGTCTTTATAATACAGTCGAACCCGGTTATAACGAACTCCGAGGGACCAGTAAAAAAAGTTCGTTATAAGCGAAGTTCGCTATAAGCGGGGTATATTTTTATCAACCTAGTTTTGTTTCCAAAAAAATTGAACAAATTTTGTTTTATTTGACGTTTTTTTTGTCAGTAAACTACTTATTGAGAACAAAATATTAAAAATATAAATAAATTTCATGAAAATTATAATATAAACCTAAAAATTCCAACCTTTAGATAGTTTGATACAGGGGTAACTCATGAATAGTAGTGACAGTAATAACGAAGTCGTTATTAATAGATGGCAATATTTTTTTGGAAAATATTTGGGAACGATTTGGGAATAACGAAAAATAAACATTGAAAAATTATAAAATTATGAATGAAAATTATTGCTGTGTCACTTGAAAATAAAAAAATACAAAATAAAATAAAGAAATTAATTTAATTAAATCAAAATAACCAGCAAAATTAAACGAAAAATAAAAGGTAAACAAAAATTCCAGCTTTCCCAGATGGCATTTGTAAAACTAACACCACCTTTAAACGTCAAAAAGAACTGACTCTTGCTTAGTCTTTATATATTTCAGTTTTTGGTTTGATAAACATGATTGCCACACAGTAAAAAATATTTATGGGAGTTCGTTATAAAAAGGTAAATAAACATGAAATTGTGTTCGTGGGACCATAACATGCAGTTCGTTTTAACCGAGGATTCGTTATAACCGAGTTCGTTATAAAAGAAGTATTTTGTGTCAAAATTGCTCTTAAAACGTCGGGACTTTAGAATTAGTTCGTTATAACCGAGAATTCGTTATAACCGAGTACGTTATAAACGAGTTTGACTGTATATATAAAAAACTGGTGGAGAGCGATTTTAGTTTAAAAATTTTTTTTTTAATAAAATTTTCAAAAATGTAAAAATGTTACTTTTGGGTACCCCTAAAAATAACTGCCCTTTTTTGTATCGCAAGTTAAAATAGGTAAGCGATGTAGTGGAGAGCTTATATTTTTTTTTGTGAGTAGTTCTTATTAAACCTAATACAATTTTTTTTTTTTGGCGAAATTGAATAACAACAAAAAAAATTTTTTTTTTTTATCTAATGGTGAAATTTGACATATTTCTCCATTTTCAAGGCGTTTGAGACACCCTTTCCCCTTAAGCGATCGCCATAATTTTTTGCATAGTGTATTTTGATACCAAATCGAATATTTCTAGGGGGAATGACGGTACAAAATCGAAAGTTGACATTTTTGAAAATCGATTGAAAAGTTTCTGAATTACACGAGCTTTAGTAAGAAAAGTAAAACAAAAACATGAGCGAAGTTTGTACTCTTGCCCAAACCATTAAATCATGATAATGTTTTGCTGTATAAATAGGTGTTATTTCAAAGAAAATTTTTTCTAGAAAAAATAACGCCATATTAATTTGTCATTCCATTCAAACGCATGGATATATCTGTCGAGGACCCCATTATGTTTATATATTATTTATCCGTAAAGGTTTCTTAGACATTCCAGTGATATTCATCTGTATGTTTGTATGTGTTTGTCAATAAAAAAAGTTTTTGATGAAAAAATTTTTTAATGAATAAAGATTATAGATAAAAAAAAATTTATGAAAAAAATATTAATAAAAAAAAAACCTTATGACAAAAAATATTGACGAAAAAAAATATTGACCAAAAAAAATTTATGAAAAAAAAAAAATATTGATGAAAAAGAATATTGATGAAAAAAAATATTTATGAAAACAAAAATATTGATGAAAAAAATACTGATGAAAAAAAATATTGATGAAAAAAAATATTGATGAAAAAAATGTTAATAAAAAAATATTGATGATATTTTTTATTGGTAAAAAAAATAATATTGCTTAAAAAGTATTGAAAAAAAATAAGAAAAAAAATATTAATGAAAAAAAATATTGATGAAAAAAAATTGTTGAAAAAATATTGATAAAAAAAAAATGTTGGTGAAAAATAATTCTGTAACGTGTTATTCACTAGTTGGTGAAATATTATCCATGTTACTAACCCAACTTACTAAAATTTTTGGTTTTAAGAAAATAAAAAGAGTAATTCTTATTTCCTTTTTGATGAAAAAAAAAAAATATGTATGAAAACAAAAATATTGATGAAAAAAAAAAATATTGATAAAAAAAAGTATTGATGAAAATAAATATTGATGAATATTGATGAAAAAATTTATTTTGATAAAAAAAAAATTTTGATACAAAAATATTGATGAAAAATATTTATCTTACGTTTTATTCACCAGCTGGTGAATATTTTTTTATTCGAGGTGAATTATTATCCAAGTTACAAACCCAAGTTACTAAAATTTTTTGTTTTAAGAAAATGAAAAGAGTAATTCTTATTTTCTTTTTTGTTAATCGTTTGCTTATATATTCAAACTGAGGGTGTGTCCTGCAACTTTTTTAAAATAAGACACCAGCCTAAAAACATTATCATGTTAAAAAAGTTTTTTGACAATAACTCTAAAATTTAAGGGTGTCTGGAAAGTTTATTGTGCCTTTTTGTGATAAATTCGACAAACCCAACAAGTGTAGTTTGTCACATCAAAAGTATTTTTCCACTGTATCACGGTGTAATTAAACTAACAATAAGTCAGAAAAATACAGTCGCAAAAGCGCTGTGAAAGCGTTGTAAACGGTTCTACAAGCGTTCCATTTACCATCTTGAAAGCGCTTTCAGATGATCCGAATGATAACATCGATCTACGCTAGGTTTAAAGCGTTTTAAAAGCGTTTTAAAAAAGTGCTTTCAGAACGTTTTGTTAAAAGTCATGAAAGCGCTTTAAAAACCAAAAGTAAAGCACTTATAAAGAGCTTAAATACAAAAATTAAAGATATTTTCCAGCGATTGTTAACTCTTGGAACAATTGTATTGTAGAAATTCAACGAAAATTGCATGTTTTTCACACCGTTAACTCTCCAAATAAAGCTCCATTGGTATATCCTCTCTTTAAAAACAAAAAGTATTCTCTTGGCAAAGTAATGGAATCCACTGAAACAAAAGTTGTGTTTTCTTTTATTAATATTCATGGTTTCAAAATTACTGCATCCCACCCTGATAACGCAATTCTACTTAGTAATGGAAATATTATGATAGTAAACCAAATTTTTAGTACAAATCGATCTAAACACACATGTGATAATATATATTTAAAAGGCAACATCTTTAATGAAATAAACGATTATTTTGTTTATCCAATTCCATCAAAAGAAATAGGACTTTATAACGTTAAAAATTTACGTGAAGATGTTATTGAAATCAGTGTGCATTAGTGCCCCCCGTTTCCCGGTTCTCGGTATTCCCAGGAATACCGGTATTCCCGGTTCTGGTACCGGTTTCCCGGTTCTAGATATATTCCCGGGAATACCGGTATTCCCGGTTCTGATCCTGGTACCGGTTCTCAAAAAAACAAAAAAATACCACACCATAAAATATTAAGATTACTCCATTTAATCAGTATTTGAGAAATATTTAGTTGCGTTTGTAAAATTATATAAAAATCAAGTAATTTTTTTTTTCCTTAAATTCATAAAAAAATAGGAAATGGTGTTTTTCACATGTTTTGTATTATTTTTTGGTAAAATCGAAGAATAAATTTTAATTATACAAAATTTTACAAAATATACATACCGGTAGTCCCGGGAATACCGTCAGAACCGGAACCGGGAATACCGGGAATAATTCAAGAACCGGGAAATAGATTTACAAATTAAAAAATGTTTTATGTTTTCAAAATTTTGAGTTTTCAATGTGGTGGTTGGGAAAAATTATTTAATTTGATTTAACAAAATGTTTTTATAACAATTTGTTTAAAATTGAGTATAATCTAAAATAATACTATACTTGTATGTACTACGAAAAAAATTTAAAAACGTTTGCAAAAACTGCTTTAAAACCATTTAATTTTGAAACGAACATGTATTTTGTTAATAAAGTGCTTTCAAAACGCTTTTCGAAAACGCTCTCAAGGCGTTCGAATAAAGAGTTTTGATAATGCTTTTTTTTTTGTTACAGTGCTTTCAGAACGCTTTTCGAAAACGTTCGCAAAGCGTTCGAAAATAACGTTTTGAGAACGTTCTTTTTTTGTTACAGTGCTTTCAGAACGCTTTTTTTTTATAACCGTCGTCAATTTCTGCTTGGGTAAGTGTTAATAACAGTGTGCAACAATAAAAATTATCCTCAATGGCTTTAACGTCATATGAAAGTAGACCATCAAATTGACGAAATCACCAACGGGTTTTGCAATGTCAGTTCGGATATATTTTTTATGGCCCACTGAAGTTTTTAATTTTTTTTATCAAAGGCGTTTGTTAAAAGTAAAAAAAAAAATATAATAAAAACACATCTGAGCTTCAAAATATGATTTAATGTCTGTAGTGAAATTGTATGACGGTTCTTTTCTCAGAACATATTAACCCTCTAACTGCCATTTTAAGGGATCATTTTAGTCCTTTTTTAAAACTAAACACAGAAGTCTGTAAAAAATTGGTTATTTTTAAAATGTTAGAGCACTTTAAACCGTAATGTATTTTTTTCACGTTAACTCACGATAATTCAAAAACTACACCGAATATTGAAAACTCATTTAAATTCATTGAGTATCATACAAAACAAAACGATATTTCTCTAAAGTCGTAACTCAGCAGTAAGTTAAAATTTTCAAATTCATATGTATTTTTTAAACTTTTTTTAAATTCATTGACGTAAATTTTTACCACACAAATTTTTTTTTGTTTTACTTCTATTTCTAGAGAAAACACTGTGTTAAAAAAGGGTTTCCTTTTTTATTTTTGGAACACCACAAAATAAAAAGAAAAACAATAAGCCACACCACATCGCACAGATATGAAAAGATTTTTTTCTAGCAACAAATTAAAAAAAAAAACAAAGAATATCTCATAAATTAAACATTTTTAATAAAAAACAATTTATTTTTTTTTGTTCATGACTTTAACTAAAAACAAAAAAAAAAACAAAAAAAAAACATATTGTACGCCATTTAGGTCTAACTTTTTATACAATCATAAAAAAATAAGCTTTACACCAACCTATTTAAAATGGATAATGGGTTGATGCTTTAAGTTCAAAACAAAAAGGTTAAATATGTTCGAATTGGCCTAACAGAAGTGTAAAAAAAACATCCATTTATACATACATGACTACATTTATTTGCATAAATATCCATATGCGAATAATAGATGTGCCAACATTTCATAATAGCTTATGTCGAAAATTCATACTTTAAGATATTTAAATTTTAACTGCATAAATAAAAACCTTTCTTTCTTTCTTTTATAGACACAATTTTTTTTTTAGATGATAAGGTGCCAGTTGCTATCGACATTTATAAATCCCGGTAATGGAGAATTTAAAATCGAAACTTAATATATATATAAAGTAAAACTACTTTATAAAGTTCTCAAGGACTGTACTTTTTTGTGGTGACTATAAATGTCTCCAAACCCTTGCGAAATAATGTAAGAGACAAACAAGTTGAAAGAAAGTATGAAGTGAGGTTAAGATTAGTACACTCACATAAAAAATCTGTTGGAATGAGGTTGCCACAACCGCAATACATTTGTCGTAACTGGCTTGCGGTTGTCCCAACCGTACGCGGTTGCAGCAACCGTAAATTGTGGTTGTTATAACTTTTTTAAAATATTTTTGTGCCAGTTGCCACAAAATAAAAAAAAAAAGTTGCTACAACTGCAAACCCCGGTTGTAGCAACCGTAAATAACGGCATTTGCCGGTTGCCACAAACTCATATTACCGGTTCCCTCTACTGATAATGCAAATAACAAAACTTCAAAAAATTTAATGTCATAAAATAAAAAAAATATTGAGGAAAACATTTGTTTTTCTTCAAAATTTCAACATTTGATGATAAAACCTGGAAATAAAGAATTAAAAGCGTAAGTTTTTGTACTTTGAATGATACAACAGTTTAACTAATGCCGTTTTTCTTATTTTAATTTGCAGAAATAGTGGAATACGTTAAACTCAAACATTTACGCCATGAGATGGAAGCCCTCAAATTTGGATTCTGCAGAAAAGAAAAAGGTGATATAAAAAAAGTGAAAAAATATCTTAGAATCTGAGACTTTTTCTATGGAAAAGTTTTGAGAATCTAAGACTTTTTCTAAAAAAAAAAAAACATTTCTCAAAATCTGTGATTTTTGCTATAGAAAAATTTCTCAAAACCTGAGGCTTTTTCTATAGAAAAATTGTCTCACAATTAAAGCCTTTTTGAATAGAAAGAATTTCTTCGAATCTGAGACCTTTTCTACAAAAAATTCTCGGAATCTGAGACTTTTTCTACCAAAAAATGTCTCAGAATCTGACACCTTTTCTATAAAAAAGATTTCTTTGAATCTGAGACTTTTTCTATTAAAAAAAATGTGTCAGAATCTGAGACCTTTTCTATAGAAAAAATGTCTCAGAATCTGAGACTTTTTCTATAGAAAAAATGTCTCAGAATCTAAGACTTTTTCTATATAAAAAATATATCAGAATCTGAGACTTTATCTATAGAAAAATGTCTCAAAATCTAAAACTTTTTCTATAAAAAAAATGTCTCAGAATCTGAGACTTTTTTATAGAAAAAATGTCTCAGAATCTGAGACTTTTCCTATAGAAAAAATGTCTCACGATCTGAGAATTTTTCTATAGAAAAAATGTCTCAGAATCTGAGACATTTTTTCTATAGAAAATGTCTCAGAATCTGAGACTTTTTCTATAGAAAAAATGTCTCAGAATCTGAGACTTTTTCTATAGAAAAAATGTCTCAGAATCTGAGACTTTTTCTATAGTAAGTAAAAATGTCTCAGAATCTGAGACTTTTTCTATAGAAAAATTTCTCAGAATCTGAGACTTTTTCAACAGAAAAATGTCTCAAAATCTGAGACTTTTTTTATAGAAAAAATGTCTCAGAATCTCAGGCTTTTTCTATAAAATGTCTCAGAATCTGAGACTTTTTCTATAAAAAAATGTCTCAGAATCTGAGACCTTTTCTATAGAAAAAATGTCCAAAAGTCTGAGACTTCTTCTATTGGAAAAATTTTTCAGAATCTGAGACTTTTTCTATAGAAAAAATATCTCAGAACCTGAGACTTTTTCTAAAGAAAAAATGTCTCAGAATTTGAATTTTTTTATATAAAAAAAAAATGTCTCAGAATCTGAGACTTTTTCTATAGAAAAAATTTCTCAGAATCTGAGACTTTTTCTATAGAAATTTTTTTAATTATTTTAAGTATTTGGATGTTTAAATTACTATATTTTTTTGACAAACAATAAAAAAAAAACAAAAAACTAAAAAAAAACGTGTTTTTTATTGGGATTTTTTGTAATTTGGTATAATATTGAAAATATATTACACACAGCTATGGTTGAGACAACCGGCAATACAGTTGTCATAACCGGCAAATGCCGTTATTTGAGGTTGCTGCAACCGGCATTTGTCGGTTGCCACAACTGTAAATAGTCGGTTGCTACAACCGTATATTTACCGGTTGCCGCAACCTCAATCTGAGGTTGGAACCTTTTACGGTTGAGACAACCGTATTTTCATGTGAGTGTACACTAAAGGTGTCCTAACGACTAAGGTAATTTTTCAAAATCACTTTTTAATACGTGGTAGGGTCCTAAATTGTAGTTTTGTATCTAAAAATGAGTGAGCCAAAATTTGGACACAATCGGATAAAAATAACTCGTGCCGAAAATGGATTGAAGTTTTGGGACACTCTTATCTGATGAAAAAACACGTTTTTTCTAGTTTTTTGAAAAATATTGGTATATGCTATTTTTTGTTAATTTTTTTGTTAAGTAATATGAAAATGGTAATAAATTACCTTTCCAAAAAGCTTAAAGAAATTCAAATCGGATGAAAAATAAGCATTTTACGCATACATGCCCAAGCCCATTGAATGGTTTTTAAAGCCAAAATTTGAAAATTTTCAAAATTTTTATGCAAAAAAATAAAAAAAATTAAATTTTACTTTATAATTATATTAAATACATGTTATAGATAAAAACTAACAGATACCCAGCAAAATTTTCGGTTGCAAAGAACCGATTGTGGAACAACTTATACTTCCCTAGAACCTGTTCTAATTCTTGTGCAACACCGATTCTTTTTACAAAGGGATTGTCCCAAAAGCAACAGGTGTTTGTAAGCAAAATTGGAACGCATTTTTGTTCTTCGGAACCGGTTCTAGAAGTCAAATTTAGAACAGAAATGAGAATTAAAGAAATATTTTGAATTGCATTAATTTATTAAAAAAAGATAAAGATAATCCTATATGACATCGTATATTAATTTTTTTTTACACACATACATCCTTTTCGCCTCCAAAATTGCATTTTGGGCCTTGCAATAAAGACACATCAGAACATGAATTTTCTGCAAACAAAAATGAAAAACATTATTTTATTAGTATTTGTCCCGACCCAGACAATCAAAATTTAATTTACTTACCTACAATTTTCCCGATTATATCCTGATATTTTCATAGATTTTCGTGTTTTTTCTTGGTGAACACAAAAAAAAATTATATTTGTTTTTTAATTTTTTTGACACATATTTTTTTTTAATTCCTGAGAACCAAAATGTTATGAAATTTAGATTGCATAGAACAAGCTTCACAATAATATTCACTTAACTTGTTGTGAATAATTAAAGTGTAATAGTGTTTGATTACCGAAGAACCTGTTCTAGAACAAGTGTTATCGGAACCGGTTCTGAAAAATTTTCCTGGGTATGGTAGTCTAACTTTTTTTTCATTTGGCGTGGGTAGTGATATAATTTCCGCGGATTCCAAAGAAAATTAGTTTTTCTAAAATAATTTAGCAAATATGGGAAACAATTTTCTGTATTGTATTATACGAAGTGAAATACATAAATTCTGTAAAGTTTTTGAGAATTCGGGCATCTTTAACCCCTTTTCGTCAGGTGAAATGACAAATTTGAGACATTATACATTTCTATAATACAAAATATCTGCATATATCCGATTTCTCAAAAGTTACAGAATTTACGTTTTACACTTCGATCCGCACAATAGAGCACAAATTTTCAAAAATTTGCTTAATTATTGTAGAAAAACGCATTTTATTTGGAGTCCGCGGAAATTTTATCACTCCCCGCGCCAAATAAAAAAAAAGCTTGACTACCATATCTGCTATTTTTAATCTTAAGCATGTTTTCAATTTGATCATAAAGTAAAATTAAATTTTTACTATTTTTTTGCCTAAAAATTTTGAAAATTTTAAAATTCTGGCTCTAAAAACCATACAATGGTCTGGGGCATGTATGCGTAAATTGCTTATTTTTCATCCGATTTTAATTTTATTAGTCGTTTTGAAAAGGTCATTTAGTACCATTTTCATATTATTTCACAAAAAATTTAACAAAAAATATCAAATACCAATGTTTTTCCAAAAACTAGAAAAAACGAGTTTTTCGTTCTTATAAGAATGTCCCAAAACTTCAATCCATTTTCGGCACGAGTTATTTTTAGCCGATTGTCCCCAAATTTTGGCTCACTCATTTTTAGATACTAAAGAACAATATAGGACCCTACCAGGTATAAAAAGGTGGTTTTTGGTTTTTAAGGACACCTCTAGTGTACACAGAGAAAAATAAATTTCCAACTGAATTTTTCAGTTGTATCAACACAAAATTTGGTTGCTCCTACTACATTTCGATGTGGCAAACAAATTTTGTAGTTGTTTCAATTAAAAGACTGTTGTATTAACACTATTTAGCTGTAACTGTCGATATTCAGTTGTAACAACCTAAATACAAATGCATCAATCGAATTTTCGTTGCAACAACTGATTTTCAGTTGGAAACTAGCAAATTTGTTTTCTGTGTGTAGAAATAGAATTGTAGTGCTGGAAACAGGGATGCCAACATAGTGCTTCTCGCGCTAGATCTAGTGCTTTTTGATGTGTTAAAACGCGAAAATTTTTGACCTAGTGCCAAATTAGAAAAACGCACTAACTTAGAGCTTTTAAAATTTTCAGTTGGTGTTTTTAGTGCTTTTTAAAATAAATTTTTATAGCCTCCAAACAAAGTATGACGATATACTTAGTTTGTTATTTCGAGTGTAACGCATCGAAATATTAGTCGGAGGCTTCACAAAGTATATATTTTTTTGATTTTTGATCGATTCAAAGACATATTTTGAATGTCCGTCTGTCTATCTGTGGAAAGCAATATGCAGTTTAAACTAAGAGCTAGACGCCTGAAATATGGAAGGAATTTATTATAATGGTCAATATCCATTGGTCGTATAAAGTTCGGAAAAAGGGCAAAATCGGACTAACAAGGGAAGTCTCCCTGGTGTCACCTTCCGATCTTCATGAAATTTGGATATGTTGTTAAGAACGAAAATTAATTCGACACGTATTTTTTTATAGCGGCCCAAACTCATTTTTAGGGGGGGTCGATTTGTATGGGGGCAAATTGACCTTTTTCAGTTTTTTACAATTTACGCCTATTTAAACAAAATTAATATAGGCATGTGTGGTATCAGATTAAAGGTATTAAAAATACCTATCTCGTGGTGCTAACAACAGGCCGATGAAGTTAATATTTTTCGACTTATTAACAAAAATGTCCCAAAATTTTGGTATTTTACTTAATATAACGAAAAGTTGTGCATGTTTGGACACGTTCTTAGCACACGTAGATTGGTTTTCAAAAGACCTTTCATTTGGTATGTAACATGACTAGGTTTCTTTGCAAAATATAGTAGATAAACGAAAAAAACTGAAAAATGGCCTTGTCTTCCCCCCTCCTTTTTACCCCCTAAATATGAATTTGGGCCGCTATAAAAAAATACGTGTCCCTTTATTTTTTCTGCTCTACAAAATAAAACCAATTCCATAAAGATCCGCGGGTGACACTAGGGAGACTTCCCTTGTAAGCGGAAAATGTTTTCCCTTGAAGAACTAAACCAACCTATACAAAAAATTCAATTCTTTGTAGGTTTTTTATTGTATTTAATATTTAAATTCTGTTCTGGGTGAAGTTCAAAGACAAAATTTGGCTTTTGAAACGGAAAATGCAGACCATGTAAAATTGTAAAACGATTTATATCGGTTGCTCAAAAGTTTAACCAACAAACTTATCAAAAATTTAGTTTGAATAAAAATATTTTTTTTTATCTAGTAAAAAAACAGTCCAGTGCTTTTTTACCCTTTTTTTCAAACAAATTTACGCGTTTTTACCCGTTTATAAAATTTTTGTGCGCGTTTTGCTCTCAAATAGTTGGCATCTCTGGTTGGAAACTGTCAAAATTTATTCTGTAGAAACTACAAATATTCACATATATAAAAAACAGTTTTTATTAACAAGACAAAATACTTAGAGCCCGATCTGTACTTACAGAAAAAATCAAATGAAAGATGATTACTCTAGATATAATTTCCGATCTATTCACAACTTTTTGTCTAGTTTGTATAACAAAAATATGAGGATATCGGCTTTTAAACACATAAGAGGTATTAAGAGTTTTGCAGCTTGCCCTGACAATGCATTGCAATGTAGCAAATGAGTACTTTTTTTAAAAAAATACATGTACATTAGGGTGGGTCAAATTGTAGGGGGCCGAAAAAATGTTAAGGGGCTCATCGAGATTCTTGTTCTACGGGTCATTTGAAGATACTTTTCCAAAGAAACCATAGCTCTAAAATGATTTTCGAGCCCCCGGATTTTTCAAAATAGGTTTTTTCCCCAAATACTCAAGAATAGATGTAAAAAAAATGCTATTTTCTCTAGCCAAATGTGTATGTGGGGGTTTTTGGATCGAGGAATCCATTTTTGAGATCTATTTTTATTTTTGAGCACCACCAGAGGGCGCTTTCGTTCATTTTTTAATTTTATCGTTTTTTTTTTTGGGTAAATTTACGAAATTTTTCGTGTAAATTGACGAATATTTGACTTTCTCATTAGACAACCCAAAACTTTAAATAGCCCAGAGTGTTTAGCGTTAAAAATGATGGGGGAAGGGGCGGGGGGGTTATTCATTCACGACCTATATCGAATTTAAGACAAAGAGTAAACAAAGCATATTTTACTTTATTTTTTTCTTCTAAAATTCAACATAACAAATAATAAAAGCATATAAAATGTAATTAATAAAAAAAATTAATTGAATTCAGTAATTAAGAAACAAAACGAAGAGTTTTAGGAAATAAACGCGAAGGAGTTATTTTTGAAAGTCTTTCTTGCTGTCTAGTCTAGCGAATTTTTCACGACTTTCTAATGTCACCGCCATAACTCCTTCTCGATTATGTTCTAAAACTCTTTTGGATACACTAGCCAGCAATTGAACATGTCTTTCCGTTCCTTGTATGTGTACTGGAATTTTCGGAACAGGCAGCGGTGGATCAATGTCTTCTAAATATTGTTGTAGATATTCATAAGGAATATTTCGAGTGAATGGTGCTTCGAATAAGATTGAATTATCATTCATGTCAATCATATTCGTAAAATCTGTGCAATTGAAGTTTATGATAGGCTTTTTATACACTCTCACAAGGGAAGTATCTCAACCCTTATGAACCGATTTGCCTGAAACTTAAAATATATTTTAAAGAGACGATTTTAAGGTTGGGGTGTCTCGGCTTATCGGCCATATCGGTGTTTAAAAATTTCGTTGTCCCCTTATGAAACCAAGTGGACCTTCAGGAAAATTTTGATAACTTCCGAACTAACAGGAATATCGTCTAGGGAAAAAATACGGGTCAACTTAAATTTAATAAAGATTATTTCTTATCCATATGGATATCGTAGGTCTATGTCTTCACATAAGTACCCCCCAAAATTTACACATTTTCCTGAAAAAAATATTTAAAGAAGCCGAATTTTTACAAGGTTATGCCACCATTGGATAGGCATTAAAAAAACCTTTCTTCTCATATGAAAACATCATATAGTTTCTTAAAAATAAATGGCTGAAAAATCCAAAAAACGATTTTTTCACCATTTTTTGACCCATGTTTTGAACCCCTAAATCCCCGATATGGCCGATAAGCCGAGACACCCCAACCTTAGAATTGTCTCTATTATATATATTTTAAGTTTCAGGCAAATCGGTTCATAAGGGTTGAGATACTTCCCTTGTCAGTAGCATCGGATCTTCCACATGGTTACGGTAGTGTAAAATTTTTTTTAGAGCTAAGTCGCGTATTTTTTTTTCATCGTCGAACAACATTGCCAATAAAATGTTTTCTGAATGAGCATAATACGAGTTTTCTTTAACAACATTATTTACAATTTGGCTTAAATTCGAATCCAAATATTGAGTCCAACGTATGAATTTATAAAATAATACACTACCGTGCACGACAGAGTTGTAATATTTAATATTGAAGTACATTGGCGTATATACTTTAATTATATAGTTTGCCAGAATTTTTAAATTTGTAGATGGCTTGTTGGTTGTCACATATAACCGTAATAATCTACTGGCCTTGTTGAGCCAACGAGAATGTGCTATTGGCCCTGGTTTAATGTTGGCCAAATCCGCCAAAACCTCACCAGAAGAAATTGCAAGCGCCATTTTGTACAAGTACATTGCGTCGGTAGTTAATTCAACAGCACTTAAATCAGGTATATTTTCCAGAGTGATAATCTCAAAATCGTTTACCGCCTAAAAATAGAAGAGATTAGATGAATTAAATACAATTTTATCATTTAAATTCGAACACATTACTTGAGAAATACGATTCAAAATAGTAATACAAATTTAAAAAAATTACATACCGGAACATTATCACAAGTTTCTATTTGTTTGCTCAACGTTCCGGTTGTCGTTCGTGGTCCAGTGGTGGATGATTTCTCCAAAGTGTCAAACAAATGCCGTAACGGAGGCTCGTTAAAGTGGAGAAGGCACACAAACCAATGCAGTGGTCTGTTTAACTGCATTTCGAATCGTCGCAAAATTCCATTTCTTATGCCAGTATTTGCTCGCTCACCATCACAGCATATGCCAATCAAAGAATCTAGAGACATTGCTTTGTTGATGAAAAATTCGTTCAATTTGATGACTTTGTGTTCAGAATCTTCATTTTCTACTTTTATGTAGCCTAATAATTGGAAATGTGGTTCCTTTAAAACAACTAGGTGAGGTTCTTTCACCATCCTTGGATGAAATTTGTTATCGATTTTTTCCATCGTTAAAGAATCATTTTTTCTGCCGTCGAATGAAAATGCAATTAAATTGGAAGCATCATACCGATTATGAAGCACTTTTTGTCTACATTTAACTTTTTCTCTACGAACTTTAGACTTGTCCATAATGACAAGATTGCCATGACAATCTTTGACGCCAATGTCTTCCATAAGAGATGTTGCCAATGCTGATGCTATTCTATCTGACACACCAAATCTGTCACACATCATAGCAAACTTGAAAGCATCGTATCTGGGTGTATATGGTCCTCGTTTCGTTTGAGATGCATTTTGTGCTTCTACTAAATGTGTACTATGCTCATAATCACTTTCCTGGTCTTCTTCTGGCACGTATGTTAGACCCTGGCTCTCTTCAATTGTTTCTATTATTGTAGATGTAGGTGCTTGCTCTTCAATTTCTGTCTGGTATTCCGGTATCGTAGATCTTCTGTCATTATGTTGATCCATCATAAACTCTTTCAACACTTCTGGAATCATTCCACATGAGCATAGAGCAGCTTTCAAGTCACATTTACATTTCCCAATGTAAAATAATTCTTTTATGGATCGTAAGAAAGATGTGAGACTGGAGCCTTTTGCTTTGCATTTATCTTCAGTGTAGTATTTGTCAAGCAAGGTATTCAATTTTCTAACAATATTTCGTTTGCATATAATTCCAAATTCCAATCAATTTGTCTGTCACTTGAGGAGTAAATGTTTTATATGAAAACATTTTACTTTGCATTTTAGCACGTTCGGCCAAGAAAAAATAGCATCTTAAAATATCATGTTTATTTGGCAGATTCAGACCAGTCAAATCAGAAGACATACCAAAAGCAGGAACATCGTGAGAAGGCATATGTTTCAAACTACTTTCGGTACTTATTGATGTTGGTGCGGCTTGTGATGTTGACGGCAATAGATCCATGTTTAAAATTAAATATTAATTAATTAATTTATAAATATTAAGATTTTCCAGCTAGATTTTGAGGTTTTCTTCCTTCAAAAGCTGGTAAAAATGTGATTTAGGTCTTAGCTTGAAATCTATCGATTTTATTTTTAGAAAAGCTGGAAAAAGGAACAAAATGTATGGAATATGATTTAACAATTTATAATTCGAGTACGTATTTTGAATATATTCAATACAAAGTCAAAAATTCGTCTATTTCCACAACAGTATCGTATATTTTTCCAAAAAAATGTACGAAAGCGCCCTCTGGCGGCACTCAAAAATAAAAATTAATGTCAAAAATGGATTCCGCGACCCAAAAAACCCCCACATACACATTTGGGTAAAGGAAATAGCATTTTTTTGCCTCTATTCTCGAATATTTCTAGAAAAAATACCTATTTTGAAAAATCCGGGGGCTCGAAATTCATTTTAGAGCTATGGTTTCTTTGGCAAATTTGCTTAGAATGACCCATAGAATAAGAATCACGATGAGCCTTTGGGTCAAAAAATTTGGCCCACCCTAATGTACATATTTTAAAGGTACCCGGCAGAATAATACGCAATGGAGAAGGCTGGTAAAGCACTTTCTTTATACGGTCGCTCATGTGCTGGGAAAGCATCATATTTAAGTACTCTCCCAGCGTCCAAAATGATATCCACGGTAAACGGCATGCCGTTGTAGTTTTAAAGCGCTTTGAAAACCTTTTAAAACCAAAAAAATATGGCACATAAATACTTTTAAAATAATTCTACACTAAACCCTGCAAACATTTGGAAGAAATATCGCCTAAGAGAAATTGCGGGGATATCTTCTTTTTATCGTAATTACAAATCATCAAAGTAGTATATTTTTAAAATCTTCCTTTTATCATTTTGAAGATATTTTAGCAATATTTAAAAAAAAAAATATTATTTTTTGTCAATTATAAAGTAGATAAAATCGCCAAATTATCGAAAATGTATCTTCCAGGTGATTTTTCACCTGGGCGATTCATATACGATATCTTCCTTTTATCAAACGGATGAAAAAAAAACGAAATCAAAATATTTTATTTGTTGTCAAAAATAAATTTCCATATTATAATATCGCTTTTCTTTGTTTTTTCGCAATAAATGTGAAATAAATTAAACAAAAATTCCTGAAAAGTGGTTTTAAGAGGTAAGTAATGAATTTGCAACAAATAAATATAAATCTGCACTATTAATTAACTGCATTTCGTTTCTCCATTAGGTCCAGCAAATTTGTGACCAATTTTTGACGCATAACATTTATCAAGATCATGGAACCAATCAAGAAATCATCATTCAAGGCAATTTTTTGTAGTGTGGTATCTTTTAAATTATATCGAACAATAAAAACCATCATTTTGAAACAAAAACCACGACATCTTCTTTTTATCTTCCAAGAACAGCATAGGGGATATCGTTTAGGGGATTATCTGGCAATATTTTTTAGGTAAAATTTGAGTAAAATCATAAATTTATCTTCCAAACGATTATCTGGCAATATTGCCCATTTATCTTCCAGAGGAATTGCTTTCGGGACACGATTTCTACCAAAGGGTGTTTCTTCCGCAATACGAAGAAGATATCCCCCGCAATACAATTTATCTTCCAGGCGATACGCTTGGGTATCTTCTTCGTATCGAAATGCTTGCAGGGAAAGTTTTAGTACTTTTAGTTTCTTCAATGTACTAAAATTAGTAATTTTTACTGGTTTTGAATAATACAAATAAAAAATTTTAGTATTGGTTACCAATTCCTGCACAAGGTCCTTATGGACTAAAATATTACACGGTGGGGTTTTCATGATTTAAAAAAAAAATTTCGATTTCTTCCAATTTAAAAAGCAATTCTGTTTTTAGATGACGCAAGGAAGAGAATGATCTCAAAAACAAAAAAAAGTACTAAGCGCTTTTTTTTGGCGGCCAAAAGAAGATTTTGAGCTCAACAAAAAAAGTTAAAAATTTTTAACAATTTTTATTTCGCTTCAAATGTATTAATTGTTATTTAAGGGAGTGAAATGTATAATCCTTAACCACTTCAAGACGATTTATAAAAATTTATAGTCGATTCGTAGGATTTTTCGCCAACCATTGAGATTTTTAAAAAAATCGCTTAAGAACTTTTATGAAAAAAGAAGTAATTCTTTTAAATATTGACTTAAATTCACTCACAGGCAACAGAAAATAAATAAAATTTCTTTCAAATGTCTTATGCGAACACTAAACGTCCCGGAAATATGATAACCTATAATTACCATGATATCTTAAACTGACTATTTCACTACATATTAAAAAATAATAGGTCTATTGCTACATTCTGTAAGGGCTTTTAAAGTTTTAAACATCAGCTTTCAAAAAGCGTTTTTGGGGTTATCCTGTTGTATCACAGGGTGACATTTGGTTGCCAAAACAGCCCCATCATTAAGATTAATGATGTGTTAAACTCTTAATTGATTATTTTACTTTATATAGTACTCCTGTAATTGGCACAGGGTGCCTCAAAATACATGATTTTGAAAGCAGATACACTCTTCAATTATCGCTGAAATTTTTAGTACATAGGTGCTTTTTTAGAAAAGTTATAAGTTGTGAAAGTTTTTTTTTACCCGATGGGGCTATTATGACACCCATGAGTCACCCCGTGTTATAACAGGGTGACCCCAACAACGATTTTTTTAAACCTCATATTAAAATCTTTAAACGCCCAGTATGCAAAATGAGTCGATATCGATTCGAAAAAGTATCGTTTTCTCTAAGAATTTAATCGATATCGAGTTCGATATAATGTCGATATAAAGCGTGTTTTCCTATGTGGCATGCAAGGTGATATAGAATCGAGTATTGGTACAGGATTCGATTCGATTTTTAATCGAAAATTTCATGAATTTCGAAACATTTGTTTTTTAATAATTTAGTTAATTGTTTTAAAAACGGTAAGAATTACAAAAAAAAATATTTTATTTCTTACTACTACTTACTTACAATTAACTAGTTTTTACCAATTTTATTTATTTATTCTTAAAATTTAATTTTTACTAATTACTATTTTTATCTGCCTCACTTGAGATTTGAACTCAGAACTCCCAGTTTACTGGTTGAACGCCTTACTCCTTCAGCCAAAGTTTGATAATAAAAGTAGTTTTTTAAAATTACTTTTACTAAAATTTTAATTTTTTATTATTATTTGAATTGCCCTTAAATTATAATTTGTATTATTATTTGAATTACCCTGTTTTTATATTCATTTTATTTTGTTTTGACATACTTCTCCCAATTTGAAAATATTTTTATTTCAAAATATATATTAGTACAAACAAATTTCAAGTTGTGTATGGCCTAGTTGGTTAGCAGGTTCGGCAGCTTATGATTTGTAGATTTTTGGCCTTGGTTCAAACCCCGGTCGCGGATTTTTTTTTATTGTTTTTTTTTTATTGTTGTAGTTTTAGATATCGTCGCTGCGCCTAAAAATGGAGTCATGTGTTTTGGGGCAAGTGTTCAGGAGAGCAAAAAAACTGCATATTTTCGTCCCTTCGCGATATTTTTTAAAAGTTTGTTCTACAAAAAATTCTTGTACCGATATGCTATCCACATACTGGAAAAAAAATATGAAACATTTAGCGGTTTTCTAGTGGTGCAGAAATTTTCAAAAAACATACACATAACTCCTTTTTTAAGTACTTTTTGGAACAAAATTTAAATAAATGGAAATATTTTTTACACATAACTCCTTTTGTTTATGAAACCATTTTTATTGTTAATTTCTTTTCGAGAGGGACAAAGACTAAATATAGTTTGTTGGCGGTTTAAAGCGACATTAGTCAGACAATGTCCTTAAAATTTTGATATTTAAAAGATCTTCACTAAACAGCGAACAACAGATTTTACGCAAAACTGGTGCTGATTTTTTGTTTTTTCTTGTAAATATTCAAGAGCTTCGACATAAATTGACATCTGCGAAAGATGCTGTACTTTAGATACTAACATTTTCCGCCGTCAATAATTTAATTGCTTTCACAAGGCTGTTTTACCCGCTATTTAGGATTTAGATAGCAGGATAAAAATTTGCAAATATTTTTCAAAAAATCTTGACAAATTCATTCAAAATACTTGGATGCTACGTGTGAACCTCATATTACTAAAAAAGTGGTCCATTTTGACACGTTCTGTTAGTTTTTTATCAAAAAAAGTTATGTGTAGCTTAACACATAACTCCTTTTTAGATCATTTTTTAGTATGACGAACACATAGCTCCTTTTACTAACTTTTGAACCAATCAAGATATCAAAAAACGGTTTAGTGAGTAAACGTATAACCAATAGGGGATCATAAAGATGTAATAAAAAAATTTTTAAAAATCTACACATGACTCCATTTTTAGGCGCAGCGACGATATTATTTTTTTTAATAATAAAAGTAAAATTTGTGGAATTTTTGTAAAATTTAATAAAACTAAAACTCGATGTTATATTGAAAATAAATATTTTTTTATGGAACAACAAATACGAGAATTCCTAAAATGTAGATTGGAAATCATTTCGAAATCGATTAGTTTTTCAATAAAAATATGAGTTCGAGAAACGTTAAAATATCGACTGTATATAATATCGACTTCGAATCGTTTTTGCGGAAAAGCCTCGAAAAAACTTCGAAAAAATTGTCGCCTCGAAACTGTGCAGACTGGGTTCTTACGAAATGTAGCAGAAAATCTATTATTTTTCAAAGATGTAGTGAAATAGTCAGTTTGACAGATCATGGTAAACATAGGTTAACCATATCCTGGACTTTTAGAGTTAACATAAGACATTTGAAGTGAGGTATCTTTATTTTCTGTTGCCTGTAAGTGCATTTAAGAATTTCTTCATTTTTCATAAAAATTCTATTAGCGATTTTTTTAAAAATCTAAATGAATGGTGAAAATTCCTACGGATCGACTATGTCTTTTTATAAATCGTCTTGAAGTGGTTAAGGATTATACATTTCACTCCCTTAAACAACAATTTTTACATTTAATTTTTTTTGTTGAGTTCAAAATCCTTTTTTGGCCGCCAAAAAAAAGCGCCTAGTACTTTTTTTTTGTTTTTGGGCTCATTTTCTTCCTTACGTCACCTAGAACCAGAATTGCTTTTAAAATTGGAAGAAATCAAAATTTTTTTTAAGCTATCAAAACCCCACCGTGATTAGTTCGTTAGTTAAATTTTTAGCATTGAACACCCACGTTTTTTTTTTTTTTTTTTGGGTGTATATATCAAAATTGTCTAACAGGGAAGTATCTCAACCGTTAAGAACCAATTTGCCTGAAAAAAGAGACTATTGTGAGGTTAGGGTGTCTCGGCTTATCATCCATATCAGTGTTTAAAAATTTCGTTTTTGCCTTATGAAACAATGTGCACCTTCGGGAAGATTTCGATAACTCCCAAACGAACAGGAACATCGTCTAGAACAAAAATAGTTGTCGACTTAAATTTAATATTGATTACACGGAGGAACAAAAAAAAGTTTATGACTTGCGACCCAACTTTCGTAATAGTTTTTGGGATTACGAATATGTACACCAAATTTAAAAGTCAGCTTTAGTTTTTGAGATATTTGCAAATTTATTTTATTAGCTATTTATATAATTTAAGGTGTGTTTATATAATCCCACCGAGTCTTTAATTAAATTATTCGGCAAATATTCGTATTCGGTTCAAACCGAATACCGAATAGTAAATATTCGGTAAAATGCCGAATACACTATTCGCGACATCCCTAATTTTTATAGTCACTGAATACAATTATCTTTAAATATCATTATTTCTTGGAATGGATTCGATTCTTGCCATTAAATCGAATTATTGTTTATGAGAATTTTAAAAACTGAATGCATTCTTTATTTCATTTATTTATTATTCATGAGACTTTTAAAAATCGAATTTATAAAAACTTACGCATTCAATTTCAAAGTCGAATGAAAAAGTAACCGAATTCATTCTATATTTTAAAATCAAGTGTAAATTCATTCGATAAATTGTGATTGGGGAATGCAATCATTAAAGTTTAATTCAGAACACCAAATCTTACTAAGGGATGAAATCCTTCGCAGCTCTGACAGTAATACCGTCAGAGTGTTCGAATTTTCTTCTAAATTTGGTTGTTTACGTTAGTGCCGTTCATATTCGCCTATAGAATTCAAAAGTTATAATCATTCTTGATGATGTATGATCATTAGTGTCCGACCGAAAGACTTTCAGACTGAACCCATACATGAACTTCGTCCAATTTTGCAAAGTTCTGCCGAACCCAGCCTTAAAAAAAAAATGTTTTTAAGACATGTATGCTATGGAGATGCATAGCATATATGAAGGTGCATGACATATACCTATCCACACATAGTTGCATACATTTACATATGAGGCATTCCACACCAAATGTCCAGCGAAAAATACACGTGTCGCACGAATTTCTGAACAGGTTGTATGGATAGCTCTATATGGAACTAAGAAAATTGCGTTTTTGGTTTTTCAATTTTTCAAAAACTGGGCTCAGGAGGCGTGGTCAAATATTGGAAAAATGGTCAAATTTGTGTCGAGTTGCCTTGATTAAATATTTATCACATTAAAACGGAATGCACCACAATCTCAAAAATTTACATTCTTATATAGTTTTGTATTTGCTATCGATTAAAATTTTTTTTTTGGAAAATTTTCAAAACCCGTTCTGAAATTTTCCATTTTTTAAAAAAGTCAATTTATCAAAAATCCGGCCACTTTTTTTTTTTTTTTAAATTTTTTTTTTAAAGTTTAGATGTTTGTCCATCCACACAAAAAAATTCAGAAACACGTTCGTCGTTTTTTTCGAGAAATTCGCATTTGAATATTGAATTTTATGACAATTTTGGAATTTCCTTGTATTTTCTTGTTAAAACATGGCGTATGAGTAACAAATTTTTGCGAAACCAACGAGTTGATCCCATTTTAATTGTTTTTTCATGTGTGGTACAATATAGAGATGGGCGTGAATGCGATTTGACCCACGCAAGAAATATTAAAGTCACTGACGACTCGTTATTATTTTTAGTTTACTTGTGCAATCACGTGAGTCAATTTACTGTTACTCACGCAGTTTTTAATTACGCTCACGGTTGTTGTTGTTGAAAACGAGAAATTTTAGATGATAATACTATAGAACTAGTAAATGATAATCTTACGTCCATTTTACGCGTATCTTTTGAAAAATCTTGCCCCTTAAGGTATAGTCGCAAGAAACCCCAACCTCCGTGGTGGTCTAGAGAGCTTTCAAACGCTCGCAATTTAGTGCAGGACTTATTTAAGCACGCTAGACGGGGCAACACAGATGACAGCTGGGCGCAATACAGAAGTAAACTAAAAAGCTTCAAAAAGCTAATACGGAAATCAAAAAAAATTAGCTGGGAAAACCTTTGCAGCAATATTGAACATACCACTGAGGCTGCAAGGCTAAGAAAAATTTTATCGAAGAAGAACATTCCACCAATCCTACTGAAAAAAAGTGATGATACATGGACAGAAAGTGCTGATGAAACACTTGATGTTCTACTTACAACACACTTTCCGGGATGTAGGACAAACCCGATTGCAATGAATGTAATCCGCGATAACCCCTCGATCATTCCAGAAAATTGTTTAACTGCTGACCGAATAAAATGGGCTCTAGCTTCATTCAAACCATACAAATCACCTGGACCTGACGGCATTATTCCGGCAATGCTTCAGAACGTCTCCAATATTTTAATTCCGCATCTTTTATCGATTTTTACTGCATGCCTGAAATTTTGCTATATACCAAAAGGATGGAGGAAAGCAAGTATTATATACTTGCCAAAAAGCGGTAAACTTAACCACGCGACGGCAAAAGATTACAGACCAATCAGTTTAACATCTTTTCTTTTGAAAACACTGGAAAGGATAATTGATCTATATATACGAGAGCATTTAGGTACAAATTTTCTATCGGATGCACAGCATGCTTACCAGCAGGGTAAATCCATAGAGACTGCTCTCCATTCACTTGTACAGAAGGTAGAAGTATCCCTGGAGTATAAGGAATTTGCTCTTGCAGCATTTCTGGATATAGAAGGGGCTTTTAACAATGTAAATACAAAGACGATAGTTGATGCTTTGGACAAGGCTTCAACTAACAGTTGTTTGAGTAAATGGATAGAGCAAATGCTTTCATGTCGGGAAATAACGGCCGAATGGGGTCATGCAAAAACATCTCGTTACGCTACTAGAGGAACACCACAAGGTGGGGTTCTGTCACCACTGCTCTGGCTCCTGGTGTTGGACCCCATTTTAAAGGAACTAAAGACTTTAGGAACCACAACAATAGCATACGCTGATGATGTGGTTATTCTATCATGTGGCAAATATCTGGATACTGTATCCGAGATTTTAGAGGGCTCACTTAAGGCTATGTGGAAGTGGGCTTCAGGAAATGGACTTAATGTCAACCCGCAGAAAACGGAAATGGTTTTTTTTACTAGAAAATACAAAATCCCGGAATTTAGAAAGGTTCGAGTGGGAGGAGTTGAAATTCCAATATCACCGCATGCCAAATTTCTTGGAGTGTTCTTGGACAGTAAGCTGTTCTGGAACAAGAACTCTGAAGAAAGAGTAAAAAAGGCAAACAACGCGTATTACGCGTGTAAGAAAATGTTCGGCAGTACCTGGGGTCTAGAACCTAAAGTCACTTACTGGATTTATACTTCAATCGTAAGACCAATCTTACTCTATGGAGTTTTAGTCTGGCATAAGGCACTCGAAAAGGATGTGACGCTTAAAATGTTTCAGAAGCTTCAACGGCAAATGGGACGGAGTATCACTGGCGCTTTGAGAACAACATCAGCCGACTCTATCGACACTTTATTGCACTTATTACCAATTGATCTCTTTGCTAAGGGCGAGGCTTACAAAGCTTGCCTCAGACTCAAAGGGTCAAATTGGTTCAAGTATCGCAACTTTGGACACAGTAACATTGCTAATATGGACCGTATTGACTCTGATTACACAGTGCCCAAACTATTTTTCGACCGGAAATATGAAGTTAGATTTCCGGATCGAGAATTCTGGTCGACCTGGCAGGGCCCTCCTGCGAACTCAATAAATATCTTTACTGATGGATCGAAGCAATCGCATGGTGTTGGAGCTGGTTTCACGATACTGGAACTAGACCAACACTTATCTTTTAAATTACCCGTGGACTCGAGTATCTTTCAGGCTGAGATAGCTGCTATATCAAAAGCTGTGGAATATATGGTAAAGGAAAAAGGTGCCACCCTTAATTTTTACGTGGATAGTCAAGCTGCTCTAAAGGCACTCTTGAGCTACCAAATTAAATCGAAAACGGTTTTAAAGTGTTACGAGAATTTAAAACAACTTTGCTTAAATAATGAAGTTACCTTATTATGGGTACCAGGGCACGAAGGAATAGAAGGAAACGAGAAATCAGATGAACTCGCGAAACTTGGAGCAGATGGCATAGGTACCACCATAATGCTTTCACCGCCACTCCAGCATTTCAAACTAAAACGAAATACCCTTACTGTCGCCAAAGCAAATCGAAGATGGAAGGAACTTGGGACAAGTCGTATAAGCAGAATTTTATGGCCACGCTATGATTTAGGAAGAACTAAATTCTTACTTACACTTACGAGAATAGAATGTCGTATGTTGACAGGTTTAATAACGGGACACTGTCTTGTCGGAAAACATGCCAAGAACATGAATCTTATTACGGACGCAAACTGTAAAAGGTGCGAGACACCAGATGTCGAAGAGACCATTGAACACATCCTGTGTCACTGCCCGGCTTTGGCACGAACTCGACTATCAATTATAGGAAGTTCACAGTTCGAGACTTTGGAGGAAATTACGAGGATAGACCTGAAGAGCTTGAAACAATTCGCAATGAAGGTCAATGTATTTAGTTTACATCGATAAGCGGAAAAAGTTTTGTGGTATCGCTATGGACCAATTGGTCTATGCGGAGTGCCCATCTGGCACCGCCACCCTAACCTAACCTTTGATAAATTGGCTTTTTTAAAAAAATTGAAAATTTCAGAACGGGTTCTGAAAATTTTCCAAAAAAAAAAAAATTAATCGATAGCCCATACAAAACTATATAAGAATGTAAATTTTTGAGATTGTGGTGCATTCCGTTTTAATGTGATAAATATTTAATCAAGCCAACTCGACACAAATTTTACCATTTTTCCAATATTTGACCACGCCTCCTCAGCCCAGTTTTTGAAAATTTGAAAAACCAAAAACGCAATTTTCTTAGTTCCATATAGGGCTATCCAAACAACCTATTCAGAAATTTACGGGACACATGTTTTTCTGTAGCGGGACATTTGGTGTGGAATGCCTCATATATGGAATATTACATTACTTGTGTATGTTCATATATGCTCCCATATATGACATACATTTTAATACATTGTTCATATACTATCATACATTGAATCATGTATGAACATTAGAGCGACTCAACAAAAAAAGTGATTTAGTTACCCCTCTGAAAATAAAGCTTGATATGTTTTATGATGATTCCCAAAATATTTTGGTTCTAGCGTTGACCATCCGTGAGCTGGACCATGTTTAAAAAAGGTCGTTTTTACAGTTTTTCGAATTTTTTTGTATTTTGCTCCAAGACGACATAAATAAAATTTGGTATCATCAAAAAGAGTTTTTGAAGCAGCATCCAATGGTATATAAAACTTGACCACTTGCGACCTACTAATTGAGATATTTAACTAAATACATATTTTCGTTTCGGGATAAGTAAAAGATCTGTTTTCAAATCTAGGATGCTGTGAGATATATTTAAGTTTTCAAATATTATTTTTTTAGTTGAGTACATATATGAAATGAGAAAAATAGTTACTAACAGAACACCAGATTATTATAATTAAAAAACATAAAATATATCGCGATTTTCGCGTTTTATGTGAATAGTGGAAAAAATAAATTAACATAATTTTTAAACAGATTCAATTAGAAAAGCAGAACATTGTTAAAAAATTAATATTTAAAAAGTTAAATTTATCTCACAGCATCCTAGATTTGAAAACAGATCTTTTACTTATCACCAGGTTATTATAATTGAAAAATGAAAAATGTTGATAACCATATTGCCTATATTTGAAAAAAGATAAAATATACCGCGATTTTCGCGTTTTATGTGAATAATGAAAAAAAAAAATAAATTAGCATTGTTTTAAAACAGATTCAATTTGAAAAACAGAACAATATTTCTAAATACGTAGAATTTGTATGAAAACCCGAAACGAAAATATGTATTTAGTTAAATACCTCAATTAGTAGGTCGCAAGTGGTCAAGATTTATATACCATTGGATGCTGCTTCAAAAACTCTTTTCGATGATACCAAATTTTATTTATGTCGTCTTGGAGCAAAGTACAAAAAAATTCAAAAAAGTGAAAAAACGACCTTTTTTAAAAATGGTCCAGCTCACGGATGGTCAACGCTAGAACCAAAATATTTTGGGAATCATCATAAAACATATCAAGCTTTATTTTCAGAGGGGTAACTAAATCACTTTTTTCTCTTCCATACAAGTTGAATCGCTCTAATGAACATGTATGAACATTAGTGTTTGGGAATTCCCGGACTTTTCAATTTCCCGGGAAACGGGAAAAAAATAATTTATTTCCCGGGATTCCCGGGAATCCCGGGAAATTTTCACTATTATAATGATCACAAAAAACATTAAAATTTGACCAACTTTATATTAAAAACAGTTTTACTAGAGATAAACAATTAATTAAAACATAAAAAAATCAAAAAATAAATGTTAAAAATCCTGAAATACAAAACAAAACAAAAAAATATTGCAACTTTTTTTCCCACAAAAAATCGCAAAAAATAGCTAAAAATTGCACAAAAAATTTAAAACTGCGTTATTCGAGCAAAAACTAATATAGTTGGCAGCACTTTTAATATTTGTTCTGGAAGTGTAAATTCTAGGTTCAAATTTTTTTATTTTTTTGACAGTCTTAGCAAAATTGTCATTAACCGACGTATATTTTTTGACTTAAGTTTTTTCATGATATTGTCGTAATTTTTACACTTGGTCAGAATATATATTTGCATTGTTCTTCCAAATAGAAAAAATACAAAAAATAGCAAATGTAATTATAACTGTATCTAAAAAAATATTAAAAATTAAATTAAAATAAACGTTTTTTATGTAAAATGGTTTACTTTATGAAATTCCCAGATTTCCCGGGAAAAATTAAAAAAATTCCCGGGAGTTCCCGTCAGTCTTTTCCCGGGAATTCCCGGGAAATCCGACCCGGGAATTCCCGGACCCCAAACACTAATGAACATACATGGTCATTTTCACCCGGGCTGATATAACTAATATAAGATGTTACCTAAAGGTCCACGTCCAAAGTTTAAAAAATCTTTTATTAGAATTTTTGGACAAATTTTCAAAAAATTTCAAAGTCCATAAAACTTTTTTAAAAAATTTGCCAAGTCACATTAAAACTTTTTGTGTATTTTTTTTGCGCTTTGGAACAAAAAAAAATTTAAAATGCTTTCAGGCAAAAATAAATCTTACACTTTTGATGTCCCGATAAAAGTTTTTCAAGTCTCGACACAAATATTTTTTGATTTTTTTTTAAGAAATCTTTATAAAAGTTCTTAATCCGAAAACTTGTAGGCAAATTTTGTCTAAAAAAAAATAATTTCAAATTTATGTTTTAAATGGCTTTTTATAAGAAAAAAAACATTGACAGAGCTTTTACAAATTTTTCAATCCCATGTTTCTAATTAGTGCCTAAGGTCAGTACCGTAGAACCGGGAATACCGGTATTCCCGGTTCTCGGTATTCCCGGGAATTGGTACCGGTTTCCCGGTTCCGGTTTCCCGGTTCCGGTTCTGACGGTATTCCCGGGACTACCGGTATGTATATTTTGTAATATTTTCTACAATTAAAATTTTTTCTTTGCTTATACCAAAAAAAAAATAAACAACTTGTAAAAATACCATTTCCATTTTATTTACTGAATTTATGGAAAAATAGTTACATGTTTTTCAAATAAATTTACAAACACAACTAAGTATTTCTGAAATACTGATTAAATAGTGTAATTTAAATATTGTATGGTATAGTATTTTTTTTTGGTTTTTGAGAACCGGTACCAGGATCAGAACCGGGAATATATCTAGAACCGGGAAACCGGTACCAGAACCGGGAATACCGGTATTCCCGGGAATACCGGGAACCGGGAAATGGGGGGCACTATTTCTAATTATAATTTCATACTACTTTATTTTTTTTTTTTTTGTTTTTATATAGTTAACGTTTTAATTTACAATATATTTAACAATATAAAAAAAAAAATTAAAATGTTACTCCGTAATGGAGCTTCTAGCAACACAAAGTTTAGTTACAAATTCAGGCCAATTCTGTATATTTTGTGCCAATAGCTTAACTTGTGGCCACGTCACCCTCATTCTACTACACTCATCATCAATGGACCTACGCCATGTCAACTTTGGACGACCTGTTTTGCGGGTTCCTTGTGGGTTCCATTCAAAGCTTTTACGGGCTATGTCTGTTACATCTTTACGAAGTGTGTGCCCCACCCACGACCATTTCCTTCGACATACTTCAGTAGATATTTCATCGGTTTTACATAGGCTAAGAAGTGCTACATTTGATATCCTTTGGGGCCAGAATATGCGCAGTATTCGGCCGATATTCAGTTAAATCGGTCTATTTATTGGCAACAAACAAAAGTCTTTTTTCACTCAAAATTGGTTTTAGTGTGTATTTTTTACATTAATTAAACATCTTATAAAAATTGGTCTAGGGACTCATTTTCCGGAAATCACTGCTGTTGGGTATTATATG